>VZQC01000543.1:1249269-1344508 GCA_009823505.1 Rhizomys pruinosus
AGATGTTATAAGCCACAGTAAGACCCTGTCATATTTAACAGGGGGGAAAATTGTAATTCATGGATTAACATATCCAAACATGTGTCTATGCTAAAGTAACCTACCATAACTATTAGTGCTGCTTAAATACCTATATATCTAATTGCTTGTTCTTCATTAGTAGGATCGAAAGGTTATTCCTGGACAAACTGTCAGCCCATGAAAGGAAACAGCCAGAATTGACCAGAGTCCAAGTCAACAGCTCCAGAGAGAGTGGACTGTTTTACCTCTCATCCACCTGTGCCCCTTTTCTAAGCCTAGGGAACAACCTGCGGAAGAGGGGGCGTGGTAGAATGTAAGGGCTGCGATTGGGGTGAATGGTGAAACTACAGCAATGTAGTCTGGACACTCATTTGATCAACTTGATTGAACAAACAACCTGTCACCCCCCACTGGATGGTGGGGCTGTAGGTGTTTGGGCACAACAGCCTGCAGATAGGTTTTGCATGAAGGATGCTTGTACTCATGGATTATCACTTATAGCTAAAAATGAAAAAAAAACTGAGAGAAAGATGCAGGACAGTTATGGCAGAATGCATGATCTGGGATGGGGTGGGGGTGGGGGGGGAGGGAAAGGGAAATAAGCCTGAACTGAATTGGAAAAAATGTATGAAATGCACAAAGCATCAATAAAAACTAATTAAAAAAAAAAAGAAAGTGGTTTAATATGTTTTTGTTTATATCTGTTTAGGGAAATAAATGTATTAGGCTCTCTCCCATGGGCTGTCAGATGTCTAGCCTCAAGTTCTCAGGCCTGATATCAATGTCAGGTATGGGTTCCATCCTTTGAAGGGGACCTTAAATCCAATTAGAACATGATTGGTTATTCCTATGATATTTGTGCTGCGATTGCACCTGTGGGCATATCTTGCCAGGCCAGCTGCTGTTGAAGGTTGCAGGATTCACAGCTGGGTAAGAAGAGGTCCATGCTAAAGTTTCTCTTCGCTTATTATGAAAGCTGGAGAGTAGGTATGAGGCTTTGAGGTTAGCACCAGCTTCTTTTCTCCTTGTTTTTATTCTGTAGTTTATTACTATGGTGTCTTCAGCAATAGGGTCTTACTGTAAAGTTCTGGTGGGTCACCAATAGTAGGGGGTGGATGGCCACTACTTTTGAGGGGCTATGGGACCCTGGTCAACAGTTTCATAAGAGGGTGTTCATTCTTGGGATCAGGGTTTAATTTTGTTAGCCTATGATATCTATTAGGTTCAATGTCTGCCTGCTAGAGGGGACCTCCTTTTAATCTCTTTTTATAATGTATATGTATATACTTTAAGAAACTTCTGTAGTGGCTGGAGAGATGGTTTGGTGGCTAAGAGCAGTAGCTACTTTTGCAGAGCATCCAGATTCAGTTCCCAGCACCCAACTGGCAGCTAACAACTATCTGGAACTCCAGTTCCTAGGGATCCAATGCCATCTTCTGACCTCATAGGCATTGAACAATATGGGTGCACTTACATACATGCAAGAAATACACTCACACCCACACAAATAAAAAGAATAAATAAGGTACTTTTTAAAGGAACTTCTATAGTGATAGGTTTCCATATGGTTTTACCAAAGCTCTTTAGGGTTATCCTTCCCTATACTTTGTTCCATTTCCCATCTCATTTAACCCTTCTTACTTGGCTACTCTCCTTGGGAGAAAGGTTTAAGGAAGAAAAGAGGGGGAAGAAAAATAGAACATAGGTGACAGGAGAGTGGGAAGAGGTTTACTGAGGAGGGGGAGTATAGAAGGGAGGTAAGGAGACCACAGATATAAGCTAAACAACATACAAATATGCCACAATGAGGCCCATTACTTTGTGTGCTAATGACAAAAGAAACAGACAAAAGATGCCATATCTTCAAGGTTAAGCACTGAATAGCTCTATGTATATGGAATCTTAAAAGATACCAGCCAGTGTATATAAATACCAGCAAAGGGATTTAAGTAGCACCCTGGGATGCAAATGTGAAATGGTGGGAATGGCTGATGCAGAGGCATGGGAAGCTCCAAGGTGATAAAAGTGACTTGCGTGATTTGAGTGTTGATTCTGTACGTGTATATGCACAACAGATGCCCAAATTTCACCCAGAAAACATGCAATTAATTAGGCATTCATTTACAACAATAAAATTGTCTTAAAATTATGTTTTATGCTGAAATTATCCCAACAGTTCAGCACATTATTTTAATAATGTGATGGGGGTCTCGTGAAGCAAGATGCCTGAGAACACAATTCTGTTTAATTCCTTCTCTCTTAACGCATTTAAAGCAGAATTATGTACTTTGCTTCAGTGGATTTTTAGTGATTGAAAAGAAATGGCGAGGCTATCTTTCAGCCTCAATTCTATCTAATGTAGTGAAGGAACTTGCAGGACAGAGTCATGCTGAACAAGCTAAAACTAGGGAAACACCTTTCAAAGTAAATCTTCTAAGTGTTGGCATTGTTTTCATCTTAAAATAATCCTTGCTTATCTATTTATAGCTTGGGAACAGGAACTAAGCTTGTTTGTCTTTTGTCAACACAACATAGGGTGGCTCGTTCTGAATGCCGCTAGGGAAATGAAACTTATCATCTCCATCCAGTTCAGTTCCTGAGTTCATTAAAATGTATTGGAAATTTCAGATGTGAAACCTGTCGGATATGTATTTTCTTCATGTGGGTTTGGTTGTTTTGTGTTTTGGCATGGATACCATATTTCTGTGATTTAAAGAATAAGAAAATGAATGTCGTAAACCAATCCTGGGTATGTTTGCCTCATTTTTCACCTGCTATCTTCTTGTAGAACTAATTTTATAGTATATCAATAACTACTCTTTTCTTTTCCCTCATAGTTGTTTTATGGAGCACTTAGAAGGTCATATTATTACGTGGGGGTGGTGTGATGGTTCAGTGGTTAAGAACAGTAGTTGTTCTTATACAAGACCCAGATTGAGTTCCTAGTAACCACATAACAGCTAACAACTGTCAGTAATTCCAGTTCCAGAAAAACTGGTGCCCTTTTTTGGCTTCTATGGAGATTGCAGGCATGTGTTACAGTTATATCCATGCAAGGAAAACACTCACACACAACATATAGTAAATAGAGCAAATAATTTTTTACTCTATTTTATATAATTTTTATTGAGCACTTATACAACTCATCTAATGGTTCACAATCAAACCCAATCTCTCCATGCCTCAACTCCCCATCAAAACTCATACATTACAACCTCCAAGCTAAGCCTTACCCAGTTCGAAAAAGAATATCTCATTATATTTTATATGTTTCTAGAATTATGTTTTATAATATATTCACTACTTTTGTTTTGTTCATGTTTAAGTAATGTTTTTACTCTGTAGCCCACTTTATCTTAGAACTTACTATATGGCTCAGGATGGTCCGAATTAAATTTATAAGCCCTCCTCCTGCCTCAACCTCTTGAGTACTAGCATTACAGGCATTGAGTCACTACAAACTACAAATATAATCCATTTAGAAACTGCTAAATCATGAATACTATATTCTTTTCTTTTTGAGACAGGGTTTCCCTATAGCCCCAGCTGTCCTGAAACTCACTCTGTAGACCAGGGTGGCCTTGAACTCACAAAGATCTGCCTGCCTCTGCCTCCCAAGTGCTAGGATTAAAGGCACATGCCATGCCCAGCTTAAAGATGGTTCTTAGCCACCATGTGGGTGTTGGAATTGAACCTGGGTCCTCTGTAATAGCAGTTGGTGCTCTTAACCACTAAGCCATCTCTCCAGCCCCGAGGGCTATATTCTTATGTGACTATTATGGGACTTTTTTTGTTTTTGAGAATGTCTCATTGTGTAGCCCCTGCTGGCCTGAAACTCACCATGTAGACCATGTTGGCCTACATGAACTCAGAGCTCCACCTCCCCCTGCCTTCCAAGAGCAGGAGTAAAGACATGAGCCACTGTACAGTAACATTACTTTCACATGCATTATAAACTGTGCATCCCTGCACATTTGTATGGATAGTATAGTATAGCGTTTTCATTTCCACTGCTCTGTGATACTCCATTATGGAGGAACTCCTCCTCCAACTACCTATACTAAATGTACAGATATTTAGGCTATTCTATGGTTTGGATGTGAGATGTGTTTCATAGGCTCTTGTGTCTGAGTACTTAGTAGCCAGATGGTGATGCCCTTTTGGAAGGCTGTAGAAGTCTTAGGAGGTGGAGCCTTGCTGGGAATTATGGATCACTGCAGTTGGCCTTGAGGTTTTATAGTGTAGCTCTACTTCCTGTCCCCAATCTGCTTTCTGAGTATAGCTACAAGTAATCAAATACCTCAAGATCTTGTAACCATTCTTTCTCTTCCATGGACTATGTCCTGTTAAACATAAGCCTCCTCTTAAGTTATTTGTTGTCCAGTATTTTGACGTGGCAATGTGAAAATTAACTGACACAAGGTATGTTTTGGTTTGAATGTGAAATGTTCCCCTTAGGCTCATGAGTTTGAATACGTGGTCGCCAGCTGAAGGCACTGTTTGGAAAGGTTATGGAGCCTTTACGGGGTTGAGGCTCACTGTAGGAAGTGGGCCACTTGAGATTTTGTAGCCTAGCCCTATTTCCTGTTTACTATCTGTTGCTTTCTGTGGATGTGACCAGCTATCTCTCCCCTATCACAATGCCAACACCAACCTGATGGACTATAAGCTTTCAAACTGTGAGCCATAAATAAATTAAATAAATAAATAAGTAAATAAATAAATAAACCCTTTCTCTGTTAAATTGCTCTTGTCAGGTGGATTTGGTCACAACAAAAAATTAACACTGATTGGTTCCATGCTTTGCGATAAACAATGTATTTATGTATGGAGAGTTCTTTGTAAACCATGCACAAATTATCTTCAGAGGGCGGGATTGCTGTGTATGATCAAAATTGCAAGATTCTGCTAATGTGTTTTCAAATGGTTTCCTCATTTACAGTCTCATCAACACAGGACCCTTCTCATCAACTCAGTGTATAGGAAATTCTGGCTAAAACTGAACTTTATTCTCACTAATGAGGTTGTTTAATTTAGTATATAATTCTCATTTTCATTTTGCAGTTTCTGACTGCTGATAGTTTGTGGGGAGGGGTCACAGAACGCAGGGCTTTGTCTGTGTTAAGCATTTACTTTATCACTGGGCTCTATGCCTTCTTTCTGCTTACTAAAAAATGAGCTTTATTTATAATACACTTATGTTGGTCTTTTGTGTCACATTTTATAAAAATATTTATTTTATTATTTTTATTGGTGTGTGTGTGTGTGTGTGTGTGTGTGTGTATGTGTGTGTGATGCCACATCACTCAGGTGCCTATGGAAGCCAGAGTGGGTGTCAGATCCCTTGGAGTTGGAATTATGAGCAGTTATGACCTGCCAGATGTGGGATCTGGGAATGGATCTCGGGTCCTCTGCAAAGCTGAAACTGCTCCTAACTGTGGTGCTGTCTGGTCATCCCAGGTCTTTTTTATTTGAAATGCTCGTTACTATTTTTTGTGAAATAATAATACAATAATACAAATATTATTAGCTTCTTATTGATATAACAGATTACTTATGTTTTAAATAGTAAAATTGTCAACTACACTGGATGCTGTTTAGGAGTTCCCATCTGCTTAGGTGTCTTAATTTTAATATAGTTGGATTTGTCAATCTTTTCATTTGTGTTTTCAGCATCCTCTTTAGAGAAATCCAATTCTTCTTTGAGCTAATCAACTTTCTTATGTACATTTTTGTCCTTAATGTTTGCCTTTTCCTTTTAAGTAAGTACATTAATTTGGAATTAATTTTAAGTATTAATTAACTGAATGATATAGGATCCCCATTTCTTTATTTGTCTTGGATAACCTACTGTCTCAGCATACTTAATTAACATTGTATCCGTCCCCCAATAACCTAGAAAGCTGGTATTCCCTATATTAAATCTCCTTAAATATATTATTCTATTTGGGGACTGTTTATCGGGTATGTTTGTCTATGCTTATATCAATACCAAGTTGTCTTACTTTAGATTAAGAGTTTTAGCCCAAGCAGGCCTAATCATTACAAATGATGTTTTCTTCCTTTTCTATTCTTCAGCCTGCTTCTATATTTGAAAATAGCTCTTGTTTTCAGAAACTTTATTTCTCAAGAAAAACTGACCCCAGTTTGTATCCTGGCTTCTAAGAAAATGGATCATTTTTCAATTTTGAAGGGCCGGAGATTTAGAAGAAATTATCTTACATTATTGTGAGTTATTTCACTAGAACAAATAAATCTTAAATACTGCTTGGACCTATAAAACAGCATTTTGCTCCCAAGAGTAATTAACTCATTGTAGACCGCATCTAAGACTTTATTAATTGGAAACACTTGGCAGGGAGTTCCGTAGTAAGTTTACATGGTACGTGGTCCACTATAGTGGAAGGCAGCCAACTTAAAGGCACAGGCTGTGTAATTAGGAAGGGATTTAACTGCTCACAGAGAGAACTGGTCCTGGAAAACTGTCTGTAAATCTGCATCCAAGGACAGTCTTGAAGGGCATGTCAAAATTACTTAGTTTTCCACTTCTTCATCCATACTTACAGTGATTTATCACTCTCAGAATAGTTGTGAAGAAAAGAGTCTAATTGAAGCTGAGATTTAAGATGTTATTAAATTTCGTGTGCCAGAAGAAATGCTCTTTTTCTACTAAAGACTGAAAGGAAAGAATTCTTTGTAGTCCATGAAATCCATATCTTCAACAAGACAGTGGATTTATCTTTGAGGAGTCAGCATGCACATAGATGTTTGACATAGAAAATCATTTTATTTACTAACAGTCATTACAGAGTTTATAATATGCAGCCAGGCAGGCTGAGATATTCATTAATCACATGGAATAGATTCAGTTACTTAAATTGTTTTTCAGTACCAGAGATGCAACTAGGTTAGACAAACATACTACCACTACCTCTAGGCTGCCCTTCGATTTGTTATTGACCAGATTGTGATTCAAGATCTACAGTGAGGAACCGGGGATATAAAATTCAGCCAGTAAGTGTTTGCATGAGGACCCAAGTTTGATTTCTGGAATGTATGTTAAAAAGCCAGGTGTGTATACCCAGGAGTGGTATGACTGGGTCAGGTGGTAGGTAGGTTCATTTTGAGTCTTTTAAGTGTTCTCCACACTACTTTCCATAATGGTTGTATTGTTCACTTTTCTGTTGTTGTGATAAAACACTATGACCAAAGGAACTTATATAAGGAAGAGTTTATTTGAGCTTATGATTGACGGTTCCAGGGAATTAGAGTCCATTGTGGCGGGAGGCATGGCGGCTGGAGCAGCAAGCCGAGGGTCACATCTTGCAAAGAGCACAGGAAGCAGAGAGAGAACCATGAGGCTTGTTAAACTCACTAAGCCCGCCCCCAGTGAACATTTCCTCTAGCATGGCCACACCTTCTAAGACCTCCAAAAACAGTGCCACCAACTGGAGACAAATGTCTGAATACTTAAAGCCTATGGGGGACACTCATTCAAACCACAATGGTTGTACAAGTTTACATTCCCACCAGCAGTGGATGAGTATTCCCCTTTCCAAAACACTCATCCTACCACAAAGATACATGCACATCCATGTTTATTGCAGCTCTCTTCACAATAGCAAAGAGCTGGAACCAACCCAAATGCCCCTCAACAGACAAGTGGATGACAAAATGTGGTACATCTACACAGTGGAGTACTATTCAGTGGTAAAGAAAGATGACATCATGAACTTTGCAGGTAAATGGACGGAGCTCAAAGCCATTATGCTAAGTGAAGTAACACAATCCCCGAAAACAAGCAGTGAATGGTCTTCCTCATTTGTGGATGCTAACACCAAATCCCCAAATAAAAGGCAAGCTGAACAATGTTAATGTTATATTTCTGTTTATCTGAAAGCAACTACGTTGTTATCATGTAAATCTTTTACCGGGCTCTAGAATCAATCTACCACTTACTTTCAGACTCTGTAATCACTCTATATGGGTGGAAAGTATGTATCTATATTTTAGAGTAATATAAAATTAATGGAGGAAAATGTGAATTCCTAAACATAAAAAAGGACTGAGAGAAAGATACAGGACAGTTATGGCAGAGTGCATGATCTGGGGTGGGGCAGAGGGGAAGGGAAAGGGGAATATGCCTAAACTGAACTGAAAAATAATGTCTGAAATACACAAAACATCAATAAAAGCATAACCAAAATTACTATAAAATTGCTTATCATAAAATATATTTTAATAAAATGTGATTTTCATAAACCACAAAAAAAGCCAGGCATGGAAGCATGAGTCTGCAGAGCCAGTATTGGGAGGTGGAGACAGGAGAAGTCCTGGGGATTGCTGGCAGGCCAGATTAGCCCAGCCCAATGAAAGGCTCTGTCTTAGAAAAGCAAGGTAGAAGACTATCTGGAGAAATAATACTTGAGTTTGATCTCTGGCTTTTACATACACAACACATACACACACACACACACACACACACACACACACACACACCCCACATCTGTAGTAAACCATACAATCACGAGAAGTTAGATTAGCTTGTGGTTCAATTGATGCATCCACTGTTTCAGTCATCTACTACTGAACATCAAATACCCTAACTTTAAAACATCAGATATCCACCAGGCATGGTGTCACATGCCTATAATCTCAACATGTGAAATGTAGCTATTCTTTTGGCAGAAGCACTTAATAGCAGTTACCTGACGACCTTGACCCCTGCTGTTTCTCACAGACCTGTGAAAGTCTGGACTGTCCTTTGATCTCTCAAGAAAGAACTTTGATCTGGATTTTAGCCTGAGTTTCCCTTGTCCCAATTACCTGCCCCAGCCCCCAATTGTGTGTACTGTTCTGGCCCATCCCTGGGTTAGTATAAAAGCCTTGAGTTCCAACATTAAAATTGAGTCTATTCCCTCAGGCTTTCTCTGAGTCGGTGTCTGTATATCTAAATGTCTTGTCTGTATGTCTGTATGTCTGTATGTCTTTATACTTTACTTATGTATTTCCTTGGGTAAAATCCCTGGCAATCCCTCCCCTCTCCTTGCCAGAGCTAAGCCTAAAGACTGTCAGCCTGCAGGCAGGGGACAGCCAAGGAGAGAACAACAAATAGCATGTGGATGTCAGCCACGCTTGTGTAAAGGACTACTCAGATGAGGATAAACTCTGACAGTGGAAGTCTGAGGAAGAAGGACTATGAGTTCTAGACCAGATTGGGCTACACAGTGAGACCTTGTTTACAAAAAACAGAACTCAAATATCACAAATTTTTCTCATCAATGTATAATTCTAGAAAGACAACCCAAATGTGTACGTGGGTTTTGCATGGCAATCAGAAAATTCTGGGGTTTGGAGGCATGGGGCTAACATCATCTGGAGTTTCCCTTACTAACACACATGTCATAACTGACAATAGGGTTTTTGACTGGGGAGTCTTTTAGAGGCCTCTCCATATAGTTATGCAGTTTCCACATACCATGTTTTCTAGGGTTCAAGAGTAAATACTTAACAGTCAAAAGGCACAATTTCAAGGCTCCTTGAATAAATAACCACAATGGCAACTCTAAAGATTCTTCTTGTAAAGAAGGCAGTTTTACCGAATTTACAAGAGGATACCTCTATAACAGCTGGCTCCAATCTACAGCTGGAGAACGACCTCATCATCATCATATTTCTCCTTATTCTATGGGGGGGAGTTAAGAAAGTCTCTTGTATTAAAACCTTTGCAGCACCTGGAAGATAAGCTTCATTAGGATTCATTAAAAATCGTTGTTACAAGTAGGATCCAGAGAGGGGCCTGATGTCTGTAGCAATCTGAGACATTTCTTCCCTTCAATGCCCAGAGGATTCCATCCTTCTGCTGGCACTTTCTGGTACATCCTGCTCACTGCAAAGCCGCATTTTCTTTCTCAGCCATTAAACTGGTGATACTCTGGCCTGTTGGAACATACAAATCCTTTCCCATAGTTAGTTTTAAGATTTGGATTGCAAGGTTTTTTGACAAAAAGTTTTCATATCTATCTATATCCCCCTTTTTAAATTTTAGGTTTTTATTTTTGACCCATGAGTCTCACAAAAAACAAATATATACCTATCAGGTGGAGTCAAGGCACAGATTTCATCAAGTTCACCCATGCTGTTTTGGGTTACTGTATGTGATTAACTTGGGAAACAAACGATGATGAGGTCGTTCTCCAGCTGTAGATTGGAGCCAGCTGTTATAGAGGTATTCTCTTGTAAATTTGGTAAAACTGCCTTCTTTAATTGACTAATGGACATAGAAACTGTGAAAAGGATTATTCGCTATTCAGAACCAAATATAATGCTAAAGTCTCCTTAAGCTATGAACTTAAGCAAAATATATTAATACAGGAGTTCTGACATCAACAATGGATTACTCTACCAAGGAGATGTTGGCCAGGGGATCCAAGCCCCCACAAAAGGTAAAGACTCCTTGCCTCCAAACCGGGATATCTTCAGGAAGAGAGGCAATAAGGCCCTGCTGTTGAAGACCTGATATAAACATGGGAAAGATGTATGGAGACCACACTTGCAAGCATACGGATGGCCTCTGGAATGCCAGTGAGTGTTACCAAAGGCCACTAAACCAATAAAGCAAATATGGGTCTCCTTGAGTCAAGCAAAACCCCTCCATCAGCACCAGCTACACCTCATCTGCCTGGAAATACTGTGCAGCAGTGGCAGCCTTATGTCTGTATATCCCAATTCTAATTGGCTATTGGCTCTCTCCTTGGAGGAATAACCCATGGCTGATGCCACAAACTTACATCCTCACATGATGACCCTGTCCTACTTAACAGAAGAAAATGTAATTCATGGATTAACATACCATCCAAACATCTGTGTCTATACCAATGTAACCTACCATAACAACTAGTAATGTTTAAATACCTATATATCCAATTGTGAGTGCTTCATTAGTAGGACCGAAAAGCTATATATTATATTGATTAAATACCTATATATCTAATTGCATGTGCTTCATTAGTAGGATTGAAAGGTTATGCCTGGACAAGCTGGCAGCCCATGAAAGAAAACAGCCAGAATTGACTAGAGACCAAGACAACAGCTCCAGAGAAAGTAGACTGTTTTGCATCTCATCCACGTGTGCCCCTTTTCTAAGCCTAGGGAACAATCTGCGGAAGAGGAGGCACAGTAGAATGTAAGGGCTGCGATTGGGGTGAAAGGTGAAACTACAACAATATAGACTGGACACTCATTTGATCAACCTGATTGAACATACAAGCCCCTCCCTGCTGGATGGTGGGACCCATGAGCTGTATGGGTTTGGGCACAACTGCTCATAAATTGGTTTGACATGAAGGATGCTTGTACTCACAAAGTATCACTTATTGTTAAAAAAAATGAAAACAAAACGACAACAACAAAAAAACAGAAAGATGCAGAAAAGTTATGGCAGAATGCATGATCTGGGATGGGTAGGGGTGGGGCAGGGTGAAGGGAAGGGGATATACGCCTGAACTGAATTGGAAAAAGATGTATGAAATACACAAAGCATCAATAAAAAAAAAATGATTCTTCTTGTACAAGGGAATTGAGAAGGTCTATCCTAGCTCAAGGCAGAAGAAGTAGTCCTCATCACTTTGAGAGTGATATCACAGTATCTCAGTGACATTGTAAGAACACACAGGATAGGCTGTTTGTGGCCAGCATTGCCAGACAATCATCAGAGGCCCATCTGACCTGACCCTGTTACCTCACTAATGAATATCATCTGACTTACATACTCAACTTGATGGTAGCTGAATGTCTTGTTCATTTTATTATTCTCCTTCTTTTGTGTGTATGTGTGTTTACATGCATGTTCACATGTGTGTATGTGCATATGAAGGCCAGAGAACAACATTAGGTGCCCAGACTTCACCCACATTTTCTGAGCCAGTCTTTCACTAGTCTGGAGGTTGCTGATTGACCTGGGCTGGTTGGTCAGTGAGTCCCAGGCATCAGCCTGCACCCCCGCCCCGCCACTTTGGCTTTAGAATCACAGATGTGGGTTGGCCACCATGTACATATTTTATATGTGAATTCTGAGGATCAAACTCAATTCTTTGTGTTGATGAAGCAAACACTTTACTGACTGAGCTACCCAGCCCAATAGTTTCCCCTATTCCCATTTCTACTTCCTTGAAATGAAATATGTGTCTATTTGGGAGGTGATAAAGCTATTGGAAAATCTAGACTCTACCATAAGTCTGAAAACACTCAGGTAACTTTGGCTGGCATTTGGAAAAGTAACAAGTTTTCCTACGAGACAGCATAAGGCCAGACTTGAAGATGTCAGTCATCTACATCTTAACTAAGACAACTTAGAGTAAATGGGGATGTGGTGGTGATTTAAAGAGATCAGGATTTGGGGGCTGGAGAGATGACTCAGTGCATAAGAGCCCTGGCTGCTCTTGCAGAGGACCTAGTTCCATTCCCAGCTCCCACATAGTGGCTAACTACTGTTTCCAGCTCCGGGGGAATCCAATTTCTTCTGACCGCCACAGACATTGTACAACATGGGTGCAACGTACACAGTCATACACATGAAATAAAAGTGATAACGTAGATTTTTTAATGAAAAGAAACCAGGACTAGCCTTAATGGTCACCTTGAGGAAGCCATGTTGAGTCTGTTTTGGGTGTTCTAAATTTCAGGTAAAGGGGTGGAGCTTTCTTTCCTTCCTTTAGCCAGGGCTTCTTGACTTCACTAGTATTAATAAGGAGAGATGGGTCATTCTTTTTACTCAGCATTGTGACCTCTACTCACTGGATGCCAGCGTCATCTTCTTCTCTCAATACAACCAAAATTTTTGATATGTGTCTAGGGCAAAATTGTCTTGGGTAGAAACGTACTTCTTTAGTGTGTTATGCTGAGATTCTGGGAGATTTTCTCTGCCCATTAGCATCAATAAGTACCAAACAGAGTTTGAAAAAACACGCAGTCCTTTGCATTGTTGACATTTAAGTCTCCGTAACAGTGATTTTCATACATTGACTCAGATTCCAGATTCTGACTTAATTGATGCATCAAGGTTTGGTTGTTCTTTTGTTTTTGTTTTGTTTTGTGACTGAGTCTTGTGTTGTATGGGTTGGCCTGAAACTCAGTTTGTAGCCAGGGATGGTCTTGAATTCGTTCACCCTCACCTTCCCTCCAGAGTGCTGAGATTACAGGCCTCTGCTACTACCCCCAGTCAATGGAGTAACAGCAATCAAACACAGGGTTGTGTACATGCTAGGCAAGTCTTTCTTCAACTGAACTATTGTTTGTTGGCTCATTTTAAAGATTTATTTTATTATTTTATTTTTTTAAACAATTAAAAAAAATTTTTTATTTGTATGATTGTACTGTCTGCATGTAGGTTTGTGCACCCATGTCGTGCAATGCTGCAGAGGTCAGAAGAGGGTCTTGGATTCTCCTGGAACTGGAGTTAAAGACAGTTCTTAGCCACCATGTGGGTGCTGGGGATTGAACCTGGGTCCTCTGCAAGAGCAATCTGCACTCTTAACCATTAGGCCATCTCTCCAGCCTGAGATTTGTTTTATTTTTACTTACATGATTGTATGCCTATGTAAATACATGGCACCTATGCATACTTTCAGAAGCCAGAAGTAGGTGCATCAGATTTCCTGGAGCTGGAGTTACAGGTTGTTGTGAGCCACCTGATGTGGATGTTGGAACTGAACTCTGGTCCTCTGGAAGAGCAAGGGTTCCTAACCACTGAACCATCGCTGTAGCCCCTGAAAACTTGTTTTTAGATCCCAGTGCAATCATAACATTCTTCCAGGGAGGAAAAGCATTGCTTTAGAGAAAAGCGAGCGCTTCATTCACTGACCACCCTTGTTTGTGGACACAAAACTGCCCCAAAGTAGTGAGCAAGAGCAAGGTCTTCTCATATCAACCCGAAACAAGAGTCACTTGGCCTCTCTCTGTGTCTAGCAGAGAAGGTTACAATTAGGAAGGCAGAATTATCTGTGGATTCAGAGATCAATCCTAGGTCTGGAGTAAAAATGGAAAGAGATTTTCATAATTAACCTGACAAAGGCACTAATGGAGGAATTGAAATGCATAACAAATAAGTGTCAGAGATAAATGCTTGTGGCACTGCTTCTTTGTGTGAGAAGGCACTGCTACTGACAGAGATATTGATATCCATTGTTACAGTGAGGTTGGGAAGGCAGATGCCTGCTTCATTACAGGACTTACTTTCAATGGTGCTATTAATATCATTGTGCATTTGTGTGCTTTCTATAATCAAGTAAGATTAAGATGGATTGGATAAGACGTGGCCTGGGAAAATCTCCTAGCTTTTGATAATGCATAAGGAAGGATTTCTCACATGGTAGTGTGTGTGTGTGTGTGTGTGTGTGTGTGTGTGTACATTTGTGTACATGTTCATATCTGCAGGTGCCTATATGTATATAGGAAGAAGTACATGTGCATGCACGTAGAGACCAGAGAACACTCTCTATTGTCCTTCCCTCAGTACTGACAACTTTTTTTTATTTTGAGACAGGGTGTCTTGCTGTCCTAGAAAGTACACAAGCAGGCTATACTGGCTTGCTACAAACTCCAGAAATCTACTGGTCTCCTCCTCCCTTGTTCTGGGATTATAAGTGTGCACCACCCTGCCTCATTTTTTTTTTTATGTAGTTTCTGGGAATCAAACTTAACCATCATACATGCAAGGCAAGCACTTCACTGACTAAGCTATCTTCCCAGCTCCTCTGCACCCCGCCTCCACCAACCCTTCATGGCTTAAAATTTAGATTATGGGATTCATTTCTCACAGACATTTGGAAAAAATTCCAAGTACGCATGAACAGGAAAGCTATTTAAGAGATTCATACTAGTTGGAGGTGTAGTGCACATTATCAAATACAGAGTTAATGGGTCACGCTGGCATGCTAAAAGAAGACAGAAACACGGCCATGAACAGATGGAGACAGATGTCATACTCAGTTCTAGTTTCTCCTCCAAAGGTTTCATGGTTCCAATTTTCATGATCTGCTTAAGAACTGCTCTGTAAATTGGGAGTAAAAGAAAATCCTCAGACCCGATGCTCAGAGGAGACTGCCGTCTCAGCATCACCCGGATTTGGTGGTACCTCTCACTGTTCCGAGATGAAGAAAGGCGTATGATCCTCCAATACTGTGGTCTGAAAAGCAGGAAGTCCTCAACTGCTGTCCTGCCCTGATGCTGGGTGCGTCTTTATCTGATTATCTTCATCTGGCTTCCCTTTTGTTACTTGGTGAGGGGTCCCCTTTCTTTTCTAGTCCCCTTTCTTTTCTAGTCTCTTTCTACAATGCGTCTCCCGTTCTTACAATGGCATAGAAACACCCAGATGTTGGGATTTTCGTTTCATGGGTGGTGGGGAGGGGAGTGTGTATATGGGTATGTGGAGACCAGAAGAGAATACTGGTATTTCCCTCTCTGTAATTCCTTGCCTCATTTCTTGACATAGGCCTCTCCCTCTGTAGCCAGGCTGGAGGACACTGAACCCCAACTGTCTTCCTGTTTCTGCCTCCAACAGTGCTGGGGTTCCAGGTGTGGCATGGGGCCATTTGTTTCATTTTATGTGAGTGCTGGAGATTTGAACTCAGGTCTCCATGTTTGTGCAGCAAACATTCGTGACCGAAACCCTCTGCCCAGCCCCAACTTTCACTTTTCTGTGAAACCACCAGGCACATAAAACATGTTTTGTAAAAGTTGTATGTGGGCCACTATTGGTGGTTCACCCTTTTATTCCACCACTGAGGAGGCAGAGACAGGAGGATCTCCGTGAGATCAAAGCCAGTCTGATCCACACAGCAAGTTCCAGGGCAGTGAAGTCTACAGAGAGACCTATTAATATGTCTTCTGTTCATTCAGTTCACAGGTACCCAGATGTAACTAAGAGGATGGAGGGAAATTTTTTTTCTCACCTACAAAGCACATAGCCACAACCTCTGCGTATATGATAATATCACATTCTTTTCTGAGATCTGCTGTATCCCTGCCACCTGTGAGTGCCTTTGTGGTAAACCAGATCCATGAGGATGACACAGTAGAACCTCCACCTCTCAAGATCTTTAACTTAATCACCTTTGCAAAATTACTTTTGCCTTAGATGACAACAATTATGGGCTGGAGATATGAGGTGGTGGATTTTAGGTGAAAGGATTCAGTCCACTGTCAAGTTCCATTCTCGGTACATATGGCTGAGGACTGAGATGCTGGGGAGACACCATTCGATCCACTCTAGTGTCCTTTGCCAATATATGTGGTTCCAAGGGAGGTGACCCATTTCCTGTTCCCAAAACAGCAAACAAAGCAATCTATTGTCTTCTAACCACAGTGATTAGATCAAGTTTATGTGTGAGTCAAAATGACCTCATCTGACAAATCAGGGTTTTGGGAAAGAGATGGTTCATTTCCACATGGGCTGTATAATGGATTGAATGGAAACTGGGTGATTCTGGGGTCTGTGCTTGTTGCCATGAAGGGGACATCAACTTAACAATCAGTATTACAGTGGGAAATTCATGGACAAGAAATGGAGAGACTGAAGATACTTGCATACTATGCCCAATTGCACAAAAATAAATCTACGGTACTGTTTCTTTTTAGTAAGATGAAACTAAAAAGTGCTTTACTGTTCAATGCAGAGTAACTTGAATTTCTTTACCTCGAAACTCCAAGTTCAGTGAGGAAGATTTTATTATTCTCCACCTTAAAGGTGAGGAGTTAGCTCGAGGTTAGAAAGGTAAAGTCATTTAAGCAATTCCACAGAGACAAAGAGACAAGACTTTAATCCACTGGCTTGTATTCTTTTTAAATCTACTTGAAGAAGTTAAAGATATCTGATAATGTATGCTCAGATCATCGCTTGTCTGCCCAGGAAGTTCTTCCATTATCAACCAATGAAGTATTTCCTGAAGTTTCTTCCATAATGAAATTAGACATTATGCTAAATTGAATGTTGGACTGTGTGCTCAAGTCCTAGAATCCAATCAGAAAACAAAATCTAACCTCAATGAATTATTCATATGCATCGGGATGGCACAAAGATAAGAACCAAATTTTGGGTAAGTCATATAAAAATCTAGGAGGTCTTTGGGCTAGAGGGTTAAGAGCACTGGGTGCTCTTCCAGAAGTTCTAGGTTCAGTTCCCAGCACCCACATGATGGCTAAACCTATCTTTAACTCCAGTTCTAGGGGATCTGACACTTTCTGGCCTCTGCAGGTACCAGGCATTCATTAGGGTACACTTACTTATAAAACACTTATAGGCATAAAATAAAAATAAATAAAATTGGGGGGGCAAATTCTAAGAATTGTAAAGGTAAGGGTAGGCAGAGTATGATTCTTGTTTATTTGGGAAGCACTTCACTGTAATAAAAAGTCTTTCTGGGAGCTGGAGAGATGTCTCAGCCATTAAGAGCACTGACTGCTCCTGCAGAAGACCTGGGTTCAATTCCCAGCACCCACATGGCAGCTAAGAACCGCCTTTAAGCTGGGTGTGGTGGCACTCGCCTTTAATCCTAGAACTTGGGAGGCAGAGGCAGGTGGATCTCTGTAAGTTCAAGGCCACCCTGGTCTACAGAATGAGTTCCAGGCCAGCTGGGGCTATAGGGAGACCCCGTCTCAAAAAACAAAAAAGTCTTTCTTTAGTCAAATCCTATGAAGGATAGGTAACTTGACTTTTCGGACTAAGCAGATTAGTGACTAAGCAGAATAGTGACTAAGCAGGTTAGTCTCTGCAGCTGGTCTCTCGCAGCACAGAGTCACTTTTCTATACAACTGGTGAACAGAAAGAGAGGGTTCCAACTAAAAAAAAAATAATGTTAGGAAGAGACTTGCACAGTTTCATCGAAATGAGGAGTTCTGGGTGGGAACACTGCAGGCTTGAAGATAGATCAGATTTCATTAGATGGCATCTGTGAAGATGAAGTTTATTAGCTCCCTCCCATCAGAGTGATAGCACACGGATGGTGGGGAAAAGGAGTTCACCCCAACAAAGGAGAGTTCTAGCCCCACCAAATGAGATAGGTGATGGTTCTGTAGGATAATAAGTGTATGAAGGAGTTTGGGAGGATACCTCAGGGAGGACTGAGACAAGCTTTGAAGGATGCGTAGAGTTGTGAACATGCAAATAAAGATTTATTCTGGAGTTTACAAATAGATCTTTATTCTAGTTAGGGTTCTCTGTATTCTAGTTAGGGCTCTCTGTTGCTGTGACAAAACACTTTGAGCAAAACCAGCATGGGGAGGAAAGGGTTTATTTGGCTTACATGTCCCTACCACAGCCCATCATTGACGGAAGCCAAGGCAAAAACCTGGAGGCAGAAACTGAAGCTCAGTCCAGAGAGGAACACTGCTCGCTGGCTTCCTCCCCTGGCCTGTTCTCGGCTGGCCTGCTTTCCTATGCAGCCCAGGACACCTGCCCAGTTCTGGCACCATCCACAGTGGGCTGGGCCCTCCCAAATCAATAAATAAGAGGATATTCCTTAACTGAGGTTTCATCTTTGCAGGTGTGTCAAATTGACAACTAAAACTATCCAATACAGGGAAAGAAGAAGCAGGAGAGAAGCATGAGGGGGAAGATGGGCCCTAAAGATATGTCTTGGTGATGGGGAGAGTGGTAGAGACAGTGAACTAGCCTCTCTTTCTTTATCACATAGGAAATGGTTTGTTTCAAGTGTAGGTCAGTATAAAGTTATTTAAATGTACTTTATTTTTTAATGAATTATTTTTATTTGTGTGTGTGTCTGTGTGTGTGTGTGTGTGTGTGTGTGTGTAATGTGCCACATGTGTGTCCCCAGAGGACAGAAAAGAGGGTGTCAGAGGATGTCAGGTTCCCTGGAACTTGAATTATAGGTTTAGACACCCAATATGGGTGCCAGACAGAAAGCAAACTCTGCTTTTCCAGAGGGGCAGGAAGATCTTGTAACTGCTGGGCCACAGATCCAGCCCTTCTTTGTGCATTTTTTATGCAGTAAATTACAGTTGCCTAGAAGACACTTGCTTAATGCTTTCTAAACTCAAGTCAAAGCTAGTTTACAGGTAGCTGGAAACACTGTGGTCCCCTAGAAAGTATTAATGAGACATGAAGGATCTATCTTCTCAGATTCCCTCCAAGTCAGACAATTCCAAATTGATTCATAATATTGCTTTTAAGGGAAGATTTATTTAATGATGTATTGTATGTGTGTGTTTGTGTGCATAATGTGGGCATATATGTGTATGCATACACATATGCCTGTGGAGGCCAGAAGAAGGCATTGTATCTCACGAACCAGAGTTAGAGGCTATTGTGAGCAGCCTGGCATGGGTGCTAGGAACTGAACATGGCTCCTCTACAAGAAGAGCAAGTGTTCTTAACTGATGGGCCTTCTTCCCAACCCCATTTTGCTTTGAATTTTATGCCCATCCCTGAGACATAATCTTTGTAAGCAAGAACCCACTTATCAACCCAAATGATAACCTAGCTTACATCTACTATAGAACTGCAGGTACAGAGGAAGAGGAAAGTTCTAGAAAGAGCACATTTATTCTTAACATGATACCTTTCAGGCTGGTCCTATCATATCAGAACCTCATAAAATACTGCTTCTGTTTAGAACATACTATCTCAGTTACCTATGACTGAGCCACGATCTCTTAAGTACGGAGCTCTGGGTACTAAGTGGTTTGGTCACTAACAAGGAGCTATTTATGAAGGATCCAAGCAAAGGATTCTGATGCCAAAGGAAAGAAGCCATTGGATGAGAGAAAGAACAGAAGGAGAACGATATGACAGACCAGTTAGATTGCTGGGACTAGGAGACATAACTAGATGGAGAGGCTGATGGTCAAATCAGCAATGCTCCCATGGGAGGTATTACTGTTTTTTACATTTTTAGAGAAAAGCATAAAGACATCACTAGAATTGCCTGCAAACATCATTAGAGGGCTCTTGGAAGAAAGAGTAGGCTCTTCATTTCTCTGGCATGTTGAAACCATATATTCTCTAGCATATGCACACCATCACGGCTGTTGGAGTTATTAGCATTAGAGCCTGGACCCAGGTAATTCCTAACAAGCTATACTGGGCCAGCTGTCCTCTTAAGCCAATTAAAGAAGTAAGAGTAGAAATCAGAAAAAGGAAATCTATTCAATGAGGCTAAATTGGAAAGAGGAAAAGAGACCCAGTGATTCCTCCAAGTCCATCTTTGGGGTCCTGACATGAGGTTTGGGATAAAATAGAAAGCCACAGGCATGCATAACTAAGCAGTCTTGGTCAACACATTGTCCTCCCGAACGTCTCTGTTCCACTGTCTCCTACAAGGTGGTCTGACAAGTTTTCACAGCTGTGTGGCATCCCTTTTTGGGAAACAAGCTCCCACTCTAGAAGGCACCAGGCTTTAGCTTTTTCTTCTGCCAGCATGAAACTCATGAGACTCCTCATTTGGATGGGGAGGTGACCTTTGTTTTAATAGTCTGATAGCCAAATAAAGGGCATAGGGTCTCTCGAATATCTTCATTGCTGCCAGGACAATTATGTCTCTGTAGTCTCTGTACTTGAAAACACAGTATTTCCCTGATGAAGGATGTAAAAACGCAAGCATAGATAGAAGCAGGCTGTTGACCTTGGACTTCTGTTGAAATCTCTCTAGGCCGGTAAGTGCTTGTCTGTGAAGACATGGGATATAGCGATGGTTTGTGATAAAGCATGTCCACTCAACATACTGTAGCAGGAAATGACTATGAATAGTTCTTTTGTCTCTCAAGTGTCTTCTACAAACTCTTAGAAATAATAGAGGCTCCTGAAGAAAAAAAGTCCTTATCCATTCAGAGATGCTTCTTTAATAATTAAAAGCAGGGGGCTGGAGAGATGGCCTAGCGGTTAAGAGCACTGACTGTTCTTTCAGAGGACCCAGGTTCGATCCCCAGCACTCACATGGTGGCCGAGAACCGTCTGAAACTCCAATTCCAGGAGAACTCCAGTTCCAGGGGAATCCAACACCCTCTTCTGACCTCCGTGGCATTGCATGACACGGGTGTACAAACTTGCATGCAGGCAGTACATTCATACACATACAGAAATAAATAAAATTAATAAAAACAATAATTAAAAGCAGGTGAGATTCTGCTTCCTTTGGCATCTAAATAACTCTGGGTTTCATTGTGGGGTACCCAGCCTTCTATATCTAAGAGTTTCTTCAGTAGCTATGTTTTATGACTGTGAAGTCAGTATGTAATTATTTACTCATAACTTCAAGCATTTCTATTCATTTCTTGTTAATCTCATAACATGTTTCTCCAAAAGAAATGACTTTGGTATAGCCAAACAAGGGCTGCATGATAGCTATGACTATAGTCCAACATAAAAATCATAAACTTTCAATAAACATCATTAGTTTATTTTAGCTTGTTTGTGCAATTCTCGAGCAGGGGTTTTGTAGATGATAACATTGCTTCACAATATCAGAAGGTTATGTGTGTCTTCTGAAGTCAATTGTGGTGTCTCGCATTCTGGGGTTAGCAGGGTCACTTTGGTACTGGACACTATTGTAAGACCTCATTTTGGGATCCCTCACAGCTCCAGAAGGTCTGTGTTCCTGGGCTAGCGACCCCTTTCTCTGTTTTCAAAGCCAGCAGTGGAACATAAGGGCTCTCCCACCTCTGCTGTGTAATTCCGTTCTTATCCCATGGACTCTCCTGTTCCTGTGCACCTAAACTGCCTGATTAGAGAAGGTTCATATTGATAACCCAAGGTCATCTCCCCATCCCAGGATCCTTACTGGAATTACAATTGGAAAGCATGCTGTCCATGTTAAATAGTATGTTCATAAGCATTGGGGGTAGGAATATATCTATTGTAAAGGAAAATTCCTGGACAGCTGTACCTGAAAAGGCTGACTGACTGATTAGAAATACAGTGATGGAGATGTTATACCTCTCTTCCAAGTCCAGAACCCAATTATAATTTAACTAGGGCCCTCTTTTGCCCCCCTTGCCCACCTCCATATCTTACCTAACATCTTGTGATACACACATAGAAATCCACTGGAATGCATGAAAATCAGCCTTACTTATCCAAGCAAAGGACCAAGAATGATGTCACACATCATCTACAGCCTATAACAAAATTGTCTCCACTTTGTTACAATCTACTTAACCAATGTACCCATTAATATATTTGAAAAGTGTGTTGATTTATTACTTTCTTTGTTCTGTTGGGATATATAGTTCACGAAGCTGCTGTCATTGGAACAGCATATTTGGGGAGGCCTTATGTTCTTATGCCATGCTCATACATATTTGGTTCTAGAATAAACCATCTCCTTTATTCTCTTGTGGTGAGAGGTATTTCTTTCACCATACCATCTTTGGGCATCCGTTATTCAGCCTAACACAATACTCATCTTCTTAAAAGTACCTACTTTATCCTTCAAAGAGAAACTGATGCAAGATTCTTTAAAACTCTCCTTCATAAAAACGTGGTAAAGGGGCTGGGAAGATAGTTCAATTGGTAAAGTGCTTGCCTTGCAATTACAAGGATTGAAAACAACCCCAGAAGCCATGTAAAGACGCCAGTATACTGTTTGCTTGTAATCCCAGTGTACTGGGGAGGCAGAGTTACCTACATTCCTGGGGCTCCCTGGCCAGCCAGCCTGGCTCACTTGGTGAGTGCAGAGCCTGTGGGAGAGCCTGTCTGAAAAGTAAGATAAAGAGAAAATTGTTGGATAGTGGCTAAGGAATGACATCAGAGTTTGTCTTCTGGTCTACACACACACACACACACACACACACACACACACATAAATGCACACATGTTCCTGCACACACATCACAAATGCAATTAAGGAAATTCATTGTGACATCTAATACTGTTACGTAGTTTTCAGCTATGACTCGGAGAAGGTAGTAGAGAGGAGAGGGAGTGGAGGTGTTGATTCCTTTGTGAACTTTTGAGTCTCAGCCAGAATAAGAATGTGATGATTATTTTAGTCAGTTTGACAAAATTTAGATTTGCCTAGGAAGTGAATCTCAAAAAGGAATTATGTAGTTCAGGTTGGGGTGAGGTATGTCTGTGGGGGGGGGTTGTCTTGATTGGATTAATTAATGTGGGAAGACCCAGCCCAGTGTGGCTGGTACCACTCCCTAGGCAGGGGGTCAGGGGCTTCATAGATGTATAAACATGTTGAACGTGAGTGAGCATGCATCAGATTCCTGTCTTGACTTCCCCACAATGATGAACTGTAACCTGGACTTGAGATCTAAAAACTCCTTTTTCCCTTAAAGATGCTTCTCTCAGGATATTTCATCACAACAGTGATAAAACCAAAACCAGAGGGGGTACTTTGCCTTCTTCCCACATTTGGACAGGCCTGCTTGCTTTCCTCCCCAAGCAATAAGCCTGAACATTCAGAGCTCTTTCTTTGGATAGTTTCAGCGAGCTCTTGAAATTCACAGGGCAGAAATCAAGTGGCTTTCTACTTTTATGAGTAACAGTCGATGCTGAAATTTTTTTTAAGAGACATAAACTTGGCAATTTCTGGGTCAGTATAATTTCCACAGAAGAGGGGATAATGTTAGGTCATAAAAGCTGCTTGCTCATTTGTACGTACATTTGCTCATCATCATGCGGTTGCTAGGTGCATGCAGAAGATGCAGGGCTTGCCCCTTCATACTTCCCACCACAAAGCTGTACCATGGAGAGGCAAACATGGTGATGGCTGTGTAAGATTCCCACCTCCTACTCCAGAGGAATGTTTATAAAGACTTAGGCCAGATGCTAACCACAGTTAAACTTCAGTCTCCTCAACTGTTGGAACTCAAGCAAGATTTTACAGTTATATATCCTTGTATGTGCAAAAGAGGGTGGCACTCTTTAATATTTCTAGTCTTAATTGGGAATATGTTTGATATTCTAACGATGTGCAGGATGAGGTGAGGTTAGACCCTCCAAATTCTGCATTCACCATTATACCAATAAAAAGCAATGGACAAGTGGTTTCTATAACTAGTTCCTTCTGGACAGGAGTGGTACATCTGTGAGGGAGGCAGATGGCAAAGGGAGGTCCAAGGAGCACTGAGGGGATTAAAATGTTGATTATTGAGGGATTGGAGGGGAGTTTCTCAGATTTAGGCCCATTCAGAGACATACCCCATAAAGATGAACTGATTGAAATTAATGTAAAATAAACATAGCTTTTAAGAACTCAAAGGAGAGTAGGGAAGCAAAAATTGAGCAGAGAAAAGGACTTTCCCAGTACACAAATATATAAATGCCAGAGGGCTTGGCATGGGCTAGGGAAATGGTCAATGGGCAAAGCATGAACATTAGATTTCAGACTCCCAGAACCTATAAATGCCAAGCAAGGATGGTGTCCCAGTGCTCAGAGGCAGAGGCATGGAACCCATAGAGCATGCTGGCTATTCAAATGTTAATATTTTACATGTATGAGTGTGTTGCCTACATGAAGTGCAGCCATGTCATGCAATCCCCATGGAGGCCAGTAGAGGGTGTGGACCATTGGAGCTGGATTTAAGCATAGGAATTGGCTCCAAATGGGTGCTAAGAAGGGATCCTGAGTCCCCTGGAAGAGCAGTAAGTATTCTTAACTGATGATCCCTCTCTCCAGAACACAGGCTGGCTATCTAGGTTAGCCAAGCAGCAAGCTCTTGGTTCAATGGAGAGACCTTGCCTCAGTAAACCAGAGGGCAACTGAAGAACACATCTCTTGTCAACCTCAGGCCTACACCATGTGTACACACAAATGAACATACATACACATGAACACATACCACACAATAAAAATTTAAAAGTTTTAGCAAAGAATATTTTGTTTCTTACTTTTTAGAATGCTTATTAGAATTTGCAAAATTCCCATCAGCATGCAGAAGTATTCAAAGAAAAAAAAATGCTCGATTTAAAATTCAGACTTTCCTGTAAGGTTTTTTGTGCAATGCCATATTGTGGGCATTCTGTTTGCCCAGAGCCCTGCTGATTTCCTGCTTGCTTTTGGAACCTACCTGCCACTGCCTTTGATGCTTTGGATAAAACATTGTCACATTCCTGTAGTGAGTACACACCTCAGTAGTTTCGGTGGGCTTTTCGGTGGGCTAACAACCTGTATATGCTGTAAATTCCTGTCCGCCCCAACCACCATTCACACCCCACAAGGTCCAGTATAAATACCCTGGGTTGTAAAAATAAAGTTGAGTTATTCCCCCATGGACTTTCTCCTGGCTCTTTATTGAGTCCGTCCTCCCCCCTTTCTCTGGGCTTCCTGGTACCTTCTCCTTCCCCCTCCCTTCCACCCCTAGGACTTGGCTTGCTGACAGGCAGGCAAGAGCACTCCAGGGAGTCATTAGCAGCAGCTGTCAAGATGGCTACACCATAAGGACAGTACCATATATGGACTTTTTTGCATTAAAAATATGTTTATATTGTGAGGTAGATTTTGAAGAATGTACACAAAATGTACTAAGTATATGAATTCTCACTGTGCTGTTGAACAAAAAAAGTGCCCTTTGTCCTCCTTTATAAATGTTACAGTATGGGGCTGGAGAGATAGCCCCATGGTTGAGAGAGCCGACTGCTCTAACAGAGGACCCGGGTTCGATCCCCAGTACCCACATGGCGGCCGAGAACCGTCTGAAACTCCAATTCCAGGAGAACTCCAGTTCCAGGGGAATCCGACACCCTCTTCTGACCTCCGCGGCATTGCACGACATGGGCGCACAAACTTGCATGCAGACAGTACATTGATACACACACAGAAATAAATAAATGCCGGGCCTGGTGGTGCATGCCTTTAATCCTAGCTCTTGGGAGGCAGAGGCACGCGGATCTCTGTGAGTCTGAGGCCAGCCTGGTCTACAGAGTGAGTTCCAGGACAGCCAGAGCTACAAGGAGACCCTGTCTCAAAAAGACCAAAAAAAAAAATAAATAAATAAATAAATAAATAAATGTTACAGTATACCCACGCATGCATTTGTTCAGAGACTGACATGGATATATTATAGCCTGGGATCTGCATATGGGGGAGAACTTTATTTTTTTACTTTCTGTGAATGGGTGTAGTCACACTGTTATACATCTTACACATACCACAGCATATATTTAGACATCAGAGGACAACTCTGTGGAGTCTCTTCTCTTCTTCCACATTTACATGGGCTCTAGGGTTGAATTCAATTTCTCAGCATTGCATGGTAAATTGCCTTTATCCATTCTCCCATCTCACCAGCCCAAGAAATATTTTCTGTTTGTTTGTTTGTTTGTTTGTTTGTTTGGTGTGTGTGTGTGTGTGTGTGTGTGTGTGTGTGTGTGTGGTGCTTGATACAGGGTCTCATTCTGTAACTGCATTGTCTACTCTGGCCTGGAACTGGTAAATCTCCTGCCTCAGTACTCCAAGTGCTGGGTTTACTACCTCACTTGAAAGAAACTGCTTCTGGTTTGGAGAGATAGCTAGGCAGTTAAGAGCACTGACTGCTCTTGCAGAGGACCTGGGTTCGATTCCCAGCACCCACATGGTGTCTAAGAACCATCTTAGGCTGGGCATGGTGGCTCATGCCTTTAATCCCAGGACTTGGGAGGCAGAGGCAGGAGGATCTTTGTGAGTTCAAGGTCGGCCTGGTCTACATAGGGAGTTCCAGGACAGCTGGGGCTGCAGGGAGACCCTGTCTCAAAAAGACCAAAAAATAAAATAAAATGAAAGAAACCACTTCTTTATAAAAGCTTTCCTCCCATCAAGAACCAATTCTTCATCCAATGTCTTACAATTTAATTTCATCTGTGACAACTACAGGGGGCTGTCACACAAATCCCTTGCAGACTAAGAGCAGAAGCCAATGATACTGACCCCTGTTACACTCCCATTGCTCCCAGCAGGCTCAGACTTACTTCCTTTGGCTACGAGCTAGGAATTCCCACAACATTCCCCCAAGTTTGATCATTTGTTATGGCACCTCCAGGAATTCGAGCAAATACTTTTCTTGTGACTAGTTTATTATAAAGGACATTATAGAGGATACAAATGAATAACTAGATAAAGATGTCTGAGGAGCAAGAGATGGACCAGCCAGTTATGGTAGTGTACACCTTTATTCCCAACACTTCAGAGGCAGAGTCAGACAGTTGGTGAGACTGAGGTCAGCCTGGTCAACATAGAGAGTTTCAGGTCAGCTAGAGCTACAGAGAGAATCTCTCTCTCTCTCTCTCTCTCTCTCTCTCTCTCTCTCTCTCTCTCTCTCAATTAAATGAGATGAACCTAAGAGAACAGAGCAGGAATTTCAGAGGAGCAGAGTTAGAGTGCATCCCCCCTCCCCCGCATGCTGATTGACTAACCTACAAGGAATAAACGGAAGAAACATTTCTACAAGAAAAACCAAACCAAGAACAGAAGCAAATTCTCCATGAATATTTTATGCTTCAGCATAATAAGAATAAGACTTCAATAAACATTTATATTACAGAGAGATTGTCAAATTGATATGATGAATTACATAGAAAAATACTCATTATAGACAGAATAAATTAATTGAACATAGCAAGAACCACAGTAAACAGGATGAGCAGCAGGTGACAAACAGAGGAATGTCTTGTGATAATTCCCTGAGAAAAGCAAAGTGATCAAACCAAGAAGGAACTATTGGATAAGATGGAGAAAGAAAATGCCGTCAGGAAAACGATCCTCTGGAAGAATTCTGCAAAGGTAAGAAACTCAAACGACAGAGGAATTCATTAAAAATGCCTTCAACAGAACTGGAGAGAGAAGGCTCAGAAGTTAAAAGCAACAGCTGCTCTTGCAAAGGACCCAGGTTCAATTCCCAGCATCCACATGGTAGCTAGTAACCATCTATAACTCCAGTGCCTGGGAATCCAACACCTTCTTCTGACTCCATGGGCATTTACAACACAGGTGCATTTATACACATGCAGGCAATACACTCACATGCATAAAATAAAAGATTAAAAAAATAAAATAAAAATGTCTTTAAAAGGGAGAACTTGATCCATAAGGCTGAAAGATAAACAATGCAATTTAAGAGAAAAAGTTATATTCAGTGTGATTGGCAAGCAGGCATATCCTGGCTAAGCTTTTAAAGTGCATTAGAAGAAAAGAAATTCTTCAGGCATTCATACAGTGAAGTGGGAGTTGCTAGTCTGACTTTGAACTTTTCTGTATTAGAACTCAAAGCTAGAACACAAGAGCCAACTCTACACATTTCTAAGAGAAAAAGAATTGTGACTCATGAATACTAATGCCCAATCAAGTTGTCATTCCAGACTAAAGGCCAGAGACACATTAAGCAGGCAAGACTCTAACCACAAGTACTGTCAGAGTCTTCATGGCATAAAAGAATTTAGTCAGCATCTGATAAATAGGAGAATTTCACAGAACTTGGAAATTGGACAGAACGATGAAATAAAGTCTATGTATGAACATAAAATAAGTAGGAAAATTGATTTTAAAACAATGAAAATTTGATTATAGATTAGAATACAAATGGAATTTTACAACAGAGAGAGAGAGAGAGAGAGAGAGAGAGAGAGAGAGAGAGAGAGAGAAGCATACATCACCAAATTAATTGCCATAAAGAACAATCAGGAAGACATAGAAACTTAATTTCATTGTCAGATATAGAAAAACATCCAAAATGGAAATATATTTAAAAGTACAGAAACCCATAAAATTTTAATAGTTTCTATAATTTTTGTCATGTGGCCTGATAGTTTTTCAGGAAAATAAGATGTTGTAGACATCAGAAATATTGATCCTAGGTTTTTAAAACTGCTTTATTACACTTAGGCTTTTTCTGTTCTATTAAGTATAATAGAATTACCTCATTTAACTTGTAAATGGCGTGTCCCTCGATTGGACGCCTATGTTAAACCTCTGCTCTTGGTTCCACACCAGAACTTTATGGTAAGCCCGTATTGCTGCAGACACTACATAAAGGATCCATAGAACTAACGAGAAGTCAAGCTGGTACTGACTTCGAGGCTTCATTTCTACTGCCTGGCTTTCATACTGAAAGAGGGTTTTAAAGATTTATTTGATTTTGATTTAGGTGTATGCACATGTATACACATATGCACATGTACATATACATATAGGTGCCTGAGGAGACCAGAAGAGGGTGTCAGCTCCTCTGGAGTTGGAGTTACAGATGGTTGTGAGATGCCTGAGATGGTTGTTAGGAAATGAACTTGGATTCTCTGCAAGAGCAATAAGCACTCTTAATGGCTGAGCCATCTCTCCAGCCTTGAGACAGGCTTTAATCATGTAGCTGTGACTGGCCTGGGATTTACTATATAGCCAACACTGCCTTTGAACTTGTGACAGTTCTACTGCTTCAAACTACCAAGTGCTGGGATTATAGATGTGAGCCTGCCATGCCCAGATTGAATCCACTCATCTGCTCTATGTGGTTTGGAATCCACTCATCTGCTCTATGAAGCTAGTGATGCACCTACTAGTAAAGAGACATGGCGGTGATCCCTTCATATTAAGTTGCTTTGTTTAATAGCAGATTTCTTTTCAGATTTATCCTTTTATGTCTTGACATGGTTTAGGGTGCTCTATAGTTATTATGAGTTGCTATGGGCTGAATTGTGTGTCTATCTTCTGTTCTCCCAGTTTGTATGTTGCAGGTCTAACCCCACTGATTAAATTTGGCAACAGATAGTTGTCTTAGTTACTTCCCTATTGCTGTGATCAAATTTCCTGTCAAAAAGCAACTTAAGGGAGAAAAGGTTAGTTTTATCTCACAGCTAGGAAAGGGTACAATCCATCATGGCGGGGATGATGTACTGCAGGCAGGGAAGGCGTGTGCTACCGGGAGTAGGAGCTGGTCCTACTCCCTCCACAGAGAATGAACAGGAAGTGGGGACTAGCTATAGAGCTTCAGGGCTTGCCTGCTGTGACTTACTTCCGGCAGAGAGGCTCAGGCTCCTAAAGGTTCCACAACCTTCCCAAACAGCGCCACCAGCTGGGAGCCAAGTGTTCAAACACCTGAGCTGTGGCTGGTATTTCACTTTTAAATCACAATGGTTATTATGGGCTTCTAGCCAAATTTGTCCATCTACTTATTTTCCTCATTTTTATTGAATATATGTGCATTTCATACAGAACACCTCAATCAGTCTTAATCCCTTTTATGCTCCCGTCCCCACCGGCACCCTTTCTCGGCCCCCCACTCCCACCGGAATGCGTGCCCTCTCTCATTTGTGCGAAGGCCCGTTGTGTCAACTTAGCATTCTTAGACCTCAGTGCAAGTTTATCCATTGAGGTCTAGTCAACCCAACCAGAGTCTCTCACTTAAGATGACCTCTTCTTCACCTAACAGTAATCAGCTGAAAATAGTTCCTCTACTAACATTGGGACCTGCTGCCCGTTTCCACAGTTCTATGCTGGGTTTTGTCTGCTTATGCTTACATGGGTCGTGGAACACAAAAGGGTACAAATGGCTCAAGTGTGGAGATTAGGAGTCTGTAAAGGGTGAGTCCTCAGACAGGACTCTTACCTTATGCTTCACTTCTCCAGGGCTCAGAGACCATTGTAGAAGAGGGGGTGGAAAGATTGTAAAAGACAGGGAGGAGGTGTGTGACCTTATGGAAACAGAATCATACAAGGTTCTCCTATTTATTATTTTTATAAGTAAAGTTTTATTGGAACACAGTCATGTCCATTACTTACATCTTATCCATGTTTGCTTTTACAGAGCAATGTTGTTAGGTTTAAGTAGTGATGTCTGAAGATGGATGACATGTAAATTAGAAACATCTGTCATTTGGTTGCACAAACACATGCACACACACACACACACACACACACATACACAAAGCCAACCTTTGGTATAAAAGGAAAGAATGCAACAAATAGAAGCATAAGCAGGACTGCTAAAGAGATGAGTAATTCTCTTAGCAAAGAAGATACAGTATACCATAGAGCAACAGTACATGGAAGACAGCTTTGTTTGGAGTGTACACAGATTCTGGAATTCCAAGGAGTATAGCAGACCAGTGAACCTGGCAACAAATGCCTTATCTTCCCCTTAGATGATCCTAGGGAGACTTAAGACCTATATGGTCCTTAAAGATAAATTCTGCCGGGCATGATGGAGCACGCCTTTAATCCCAGCAATTGGGAGGCATAGGCAGGCGGATCGCTGTGAGTTCAAGGCCAGCCTGGTCTACAGAGTGAGCTCCAGGACAGCTGGTACTAAAAGGGAGACCGTGTCTCAAAAAAATTACCAAAAAAAGAGATAAATTCTAACTGGAGATACTGAAGAGGAAGGAGGTCAACATTGGGGTACAAGTGATCTCTATGCCTATAATTCTCCTGCATTACCTTTCAAGATTCCTAAGTACCAAGAACTGGGCAACTGCCAGAAACAGGCAGGAAACAATTAGCAGGTAAAATCCATCCAATAACCCACCTTCTCTCTTCTGAAGCACAAAGGGCTTGGGTTTGGAGGGTAGCGCAAATCTTCAATTTTGGCAGTTATTTTTTTAGGTGTTCATAAAGCCCAAGGAAATTATAAAATGAAGAGATTTCAATAGCAAATGAAGGTCTGTGTGAACTGCAGGGGCAACAGGTGTCTTGAAAAGATAAAAGATGCAGGAAAACTAACAAGGGTCTCATAATGCAAGTGGGGCTGACTCTGAGACAGTATGCAGGGATTTCAATATTATCAAAATACATTGTATGAAATTCTCAAAGAATAAATAAAACAGAACTAAAAAATTATAGCAAAACTTGTGAATTTTTTTCACTACAAGGAGGTGATATACATAAATTAGAATATGTTTATGAATGTTTTGATATTATTAAAAGTAAAGTCATAGGGCTGGGCTGTAGAGATGGCTCAGTGTTTAGAAGAATATACAACTCTTACACAAGACGCAGTTTTGGTTTGTGCACCCACATGGCAGCCCACAACTGCCTGTAACTCCAGTTCCAGAAGATCCAAGGTCTTCTTTTGGCCTCTGTGGGCACCTTGAAGCATGTAGTACAAATAAAATCAAACAAGCACATACGCATACACATAACAATACTAAATGGCTTAATTGGTAATTTGCTTACTGTGTAAGCATGAGGATCTGAATTTGATATAAAAATACTTTAAAAAAAAAACTTAGTGGGGGCTGGAGAGATGGCCTACCAGTTAAGAGTGCCAACTGCTCTTGCAGATGACCTGGGTTCGATCCCCAGCACCCACATGGTGGCTGAGAACTGTCTAGGAAAACTCCAGTTCCAGGGGAATCCGACACCCTCTTCTGACCTCCGAGGCATTGCATGACATGGGTGCATAAACCTACATGCAGACAGTACATTCATACACATAAAAAATAAAAATAAATAAATAAATAAAATTAAAAAAAAAAAGCTTAGTGGGGCTGGGGAGATAGTTCAGTCCTTAAGAGTGCTTGCTGGGCCCAGAAGACCTAAGTTCAGTTCTTTTTAAAAAAAAAGCTGGGCATGGTGGGCTGCATTTTTAGTTCCACCTCCAGGGAGACAGAAACAGGTAGACTTTTGCAGTTTCTGGTTAGCAAGCACAGCTTACTTGATAGGTCCCAGGCCAGCAAGAGACCTTTTCTTACAAAACAAGTGAATAGTTCCTGTGGAATAACACCTAAGGTTGGCTTGTGGTCTGCATGCATGCATGTGCATACATACATCTGAACCCACATACACATGAACATGCCCCCAGCAAGTACATATACATACAAAATAAATAAAAACAAACTTGATTCTCATGGGAGATTCTCTAAGCTCTAAGATTATGGATAAGTGTTCTGAGGAACCCATTTGAAAATATTTACACATTGGTTGCAATGAGGTTGTATTTGTGGAGGTTCCAGGGGAAACCCTGGGAAATACTGGACTGATAGCAGAGTAAAACTGTACTCAACAGGGTCTCTCCACTCTGACAGAAAAGCCGACCAAAGCAGCAGCTTAGCCAGCATTCATCCTCTCAAGGTATTGAGGAAAACAAATTCAATGTCAAGTTGAACCATCACCTTTGCACAACCCAAAACACTTTTAAGCTTCAGAAAATAAGAGCTGGATAACTGTACTTTCTCATTCCTGAGGGGCCCCAAAGCTGAGTGCTAGCCTGTTGTTGAAGGAGCTCTTTGATGCACTCCGACATGACTGGAAACTGACAGCACGGAAGGCTTCCAGGAGAGAGCCTGCTCTCAGGAAGCTTTAAGACAATTTTGCTGTCTTGGGAAATGTGGATCAAGTCAAGGCTCTTTCAGGCTCTTCTGGCCTTTGCTATGATTATATCTTTACACTTAAAGAGCATCTCTTGTCAAAAGGCCTTCAGGTATTTTATCTCTATATTGCTACAATCAAGAGTGGGAAACAGAGGGAACAAGACAGCAAGAGAATGAGAAAGTGAGAGGGAGAAGTACTTGTGAAAATGCTTCCTGTGTTATGCTGCTCGGGCTGCATAACAAAACACCAGAGTCTGGACAGTTCAAATTACAAAAATTCAGTTTTTCATCATTCTGGAGGCTACAAGAACAAGGTGAAGGAGTTCACAGGTTTGGGGTCTCTCTTCTGGGCTTGCAGAGGGTCATCTACTTCATGTGTCCTCTCACGACGTTGCTCTGGGACCCGTTCTCCCAATGTCCTCTTTTTCATAAGGGCTTTAGTCCTGTGAGTCCTGTCGAGTCAGAAACCCATCTCCATGATTTCATGTGGTATTTAAGAAAATTATTGTAATATATTTAATTTATTATGTATGTGTGTGTTACAGTGCATATGTGAAGGTCAGAGGACAACTTGTGGGAGGTAGTTCTCTCCTTCTATCATGTGATCAAACTCGGGCTTGGTGGCATATGGCCCCCCCTTAATCAGCTGGGTCATCTCCCTAGATCTCTTTCATATGCTCTTATTTACCTCTTGTGGTTTGGGAAGGTTGTGCAACCTTTAGCAAATGCAGACTCATTCATGGTATTGGGTCACTGGAGATGGCCTTTCAGGTTTTATATGTGGCCCCATTTCTTTATCACCCCCTGCTTCCTGAATGCAGAGTGTAGTGGAACCAGTGAGCTTCCAACTTCGGCAACTGTGCCTCCCACCTTGATGGGCTATAGCACAGTACACTGTGGAACCACTTACACCTTCCCTACCTTAAATTGCTTCTTCTCAGGTATTTCATCACAGCAATGATAAATGTAACTAATGCTGTTATCAAATCCTATGCTAAACTTCAAAAAATGACAAAAAAGAATGTTAATAAGGTCCACCAAAGTAAAGGAAGACCAAATTTGTAGCTGGTATATTGCTAATCATACAAAAAAAAAAAAAAAAAAAAAGGAAATATTCTTCCAGTATTTGAAAACTCTTATTCAGCAAAAAGTCTGTAAATTAAGGCTGAAAATGTACATCACAATAGCTGCTGTGATTACAACCGTAGGTGGGCTATGAATTCAAACATTTGGCTACCAACTATGCAGCCTTTGGAAATCAGACAGCTGTAAAGAAACAACAATACACTGTACTGTATGTTTATGGCTTGAAAGTTGTGCACTACAGTTATTTATAAGAATGTCTTAGAAATGAACTCTTTAATGGGAATCCAATGGGTTTCATTATGACATCTTCAAACTGGAATATTATACATATTGTTCAAAATTACCCTACATTATTGTCTCCTTGTTCTTCTCTCCCCATCCCTGCTGTTCTCCTTTGTCTAGCCAAATAGTCCTTCTTAGTTATATGTGATAGATATGGACAGATGAATGATAGATAGATGATGGATAGATGATAATGATAGAACAGAGAGATAGAGGGTAGACAGCTAAAGGACAGACAGGTGAATGATAAATAGATAGATAATGAATGGATTGATTGATATATAGATAGATAATGGATGGATAGATAGATAGATAGATAGATAGATAGATAAATAGATACAAAGATAGGTAGATGGAAGTCTAGACTACATATATGAGAAAGAAAATGTGCATTTGTCTTTCTGAGTCTGGTCATTTCCATCCACTTCCCTGTAAAGAGCATAATTTCCTTCTTCTTTATGGCTGGATAAAACTCTACTATGTGTAAGTAGCACATTTTCTTTACCCATCTATCTCTTAATGGACAGAGAGGCTGGTTCACTGTCTTGAGTATTGTGAATAGAGTAGTAATAAACTTGAATCTCCAGCTTTGTCTTATAATCGATTTTGTTCAGTACAACTTATGACAAATATACGTATATAGAGACAGTAGCTATAGATACACATATGCTCTGCCTTTTCTGAAGAGCCATTATAGTAGAATGAGGCCCAAGTCTCACAGAAACCTGTAAACTCACCCACATTCAACTTCAGCTGACTGTGAAGCCCAGGATTTCGACTTATGGACTTGGAAAATCTTGGTAAAATCACTCCTTACCAAATGCTCCAGATGCAGCATCAAGAAATTGTTAAGCACAGGGATCTAATGAAGATCCCAAGTTCGAATCCTAGCCCCTCACAGCTGTGTCACTCAGAATAACTAAGTTTAACAAAGGTGGTTCTTCAGAACCCTGCTGATACTTCTCTGTCAACATGACTGGCTTTAGAGTCACCAGGGAGACACGCATCTGGGAGTGCCTGTGGGAATGTTTCCAGAGAGATTTAACAGGGGCTGAAGACCTACTGTGTTGTGGTAGCACTATCACACCTGCTCGAGTCCAGACTGAATTAAAAAGGAACAGAAGAGAAACCCAGTTGAGGGACAGCATTTATGTCTGTGACCAGCAGTCTCCTGCTCCATCCATCGCGCCTTCTCTGTGATCAACTTAGAACTTCTTCAACTATAAGCCACAGTAAAATCTTTCTCCCTTAAGTTGATTCTTATCAGATATTTTGTCATAGCCATGAGTAAAGCAAGTGATACAGCAGGAATGAGGCCAGTCCTCAAACCCAGCCTTGCCTCCCCTTCTATTTTCTATATCGCTTCATCTACATGTAACATTACATTTTTAAAAACTTCTTTTTATTACATGTACATGGATGTCTTGCCTGGATGTATGTAAGTGAACCCATGTCATACAATGCCTGCAGAGGCCAGAACAGCCAGTATTCTTAGTTGTTGATACCCCTCTCCAGCCCTAGTAACATTTTTTGAGACAAAGTCTCACCATGTAATGCTGGCTGGCCTAGAACTTTGTAAGTAGACCAGGCTAGCCTTGAATGCACTGATATCCACCTGCCTCTACCTACTCATTATTGGAGTTAAAGGCATGCACCACTATACCTGGATAACAGCTTCAAAAAGCTCTCATTTAGCAAAATAAGAGTGATATGTTTATCCCTAGGACATAAGAGCTCATAAGACACAGATTCTTGGCCAGATTTAACTGCACATTGTATCAAACTGCCTTCTAAGTGTGTATCTCTATGTTCAGAGATTTATGCACATCTCTACCCTCATCAGAGAAGCATCATTGTAATGGACAGCACAATTGGTCAAAGTGCAGAAAATAACTGTCTAAGGAGTGCTCAGCCATAAACAGGGCTGTGCATCACCCTCCACTCAAGGCTCAGAGGTATTGAAAGGATTGTAGGAGCCAAAGATGAAGAAGGACAGGGCCAAAACAGCGTCTTCTAGACATGACAAAAACCACTGCACTCAAGAACTCGTAGTAGCTGTGGTCGCTTACATGGGACCTGCAGAAGATCAAATTCCAGCGTTGATGGGGGAGGGACTCCCAAACCCCCGCCACGAGCTAAGGAGCTACTGACAGTAAAGAGTTGCTGGGGAGGGAGGGCCAGTTTTCTTTAGGAGTGCAGTTCCTGTTAGGTTGACCATGCTCCTGTGAATGGTCCCATACGCATGTTGAATTGATCACGGACAGCACTATTGGACTCAGTGGGTTGCAGAAAACAAAACTAGGACATGAAATCAGGAGGAGAAGGAAATCTGAGGAGCTGGAGGGGAAGAGTGAATGTGATGGAGCTCCACTACATGCATGTATTAAATTCTCAAAAGTTAGTAAAATATTATATTAAAAATAGCTCATGCACTCTGAGGAAATAGCAGGTTGACATATGTGAAAGCCATTAGAGTGTGCCTTGAGAAACCTCCTTTCTTAAAAAATAGGCCAATCATTTTTTTAAGTGAAAAGTTGGTGAATTTGAATGGCCTGACTGATTATGAATTAGAGAATTATTTTATTATGTAGAATTCATATAAATTTACAATCAGAACAAGATAATGAGAGACATGAATATGAGCTGACAAATATTAGTGTTTATTGGAAGACTGAAATAGAAAGTACAGGGGAAATTCCATATTTACAATGCTAAGAGGCCAGAACTTTACATTCATTCTTTGTCTTTAAATAGCCCAAGAGCAAAAATAACTCTTGAAAAAGCAAAACTAGATAATTCAAGAAAGAGTTTTAAAACTCAGATTCAATCTTCTAGCAAACCGTATCTTGGAGAGAATGAAAATTCTCAAAACTGATGCAAAAGCAAGGGATATCGTTCAGTTGGTAGTTTGTCTAGTGCATGTGAGGCCCTGGGTTGACCCTAGGACCACAGCACTCAGGAGACAAAGCAGCAGGTTTGGAAGTTCAAGGTCACCTTCAGCCACAGAGTAAATTCAAAGCCAGTGTGTGGACTGATTGTCCCTCAGGCACTGTGCACCTTGTTTTACTTTTTTGTTGTTTCTGTTCGTTTGATTTTTGTGGGTTTTTTTTTTTTTTTTTTTTTTTTTTTGAGGCAGTGTCTCTCAGTGCCCTAGAACTTAACCAAGCAGGCTAGTCTGGGTGTCCCACAAGCTCTGGGGATCTACCTACCTCTGTTTCTCCAGTGCTAGGTTTAGAGGCATGTCTCACCTTGCTTTTTTCACATGATTTTGAGGGAACAAACTCAGGTTCTCATGCTTGGGAAGCAAATACATCACTGCATTGACTTTCTGGGCCTCTGTTTATTGTCCTTAAGACAGGGTTGCAATCTTGATATGAGGGCAAGGAAGAGGATGGCCTTGAACTCCTAACCATCCTGTCTGTGCCTGCCAGGGTTTGGATTGTAAGCATGTGGCATCACACTCAGTCTAATCTTTGTGACATTTAAAGAAGGCAAGGAGCCAGAAAGAAAGAACTGGTTCCTCTTGTAGAAGACCATGGTTCCGTTTCTGCTCTGCTTTTTGGCTAAGATCAAGTGTACAGGACCAGGGCTTCGTTCCCAGCATCCACATGGCAGTTAACAATTGTGTTTACGTCCAGTTCTTTCCTCTTCCCCAGGTACCACATAAGGGTACACATTCATTCATGCAGGCAAAACATAGACACATAAAATAAACATAAATAAATCTAAGAAGAGGAAGAGGAGGAAGACGAGGAGGAAAAGGAGGAGGAAGGGGGGGAGAGGAAGACAGGGAATGTTATGTACATTAGCAAATGGGAGAGCTTGCAACTCTCACTGATTAAATAAAAAAAATCATCATGTGAGATGTGAGGCTTCCTGGGTCACAGTGAAAGATTGTCAGGAAACCTTAAAGACATAGGAATGGTTCTAGTCTTGATAGGAGGTAGTATACCATCATAAGGGTGTTGTTAGGAAAGAATGCTTCTTAGCCTGGGGTGAAAGAAGAGAAACCATAGATAGGAATTTGTTGCTGTTCACTGAGCAATGTTGCAATTTTTGAGGAGGAAGGGTCCCTTGACAGGCAGTCTTAGCCTTCCTGTCCAGCCTTAGCTCTTAACCAGTCAGGCCCTTGAGCATTGGAGGCTGTATCCTTCCCTCTGACTGCATATTAACAGGCCACTCTTGTCCGTCCAAAGGCAGCCAGGGTGGTGTGAGGTCAGGGAAAAGTGGTCAGTTCACGAATCCATTACCCTTATAGCAGGAATTCAGCTTTTAAATAACGACATGCTTGTTCTACATCTTCAAGTCTATTTTATAGGTTAATCTTGGTTAATGAGAATTGACCTTAAGTGAACTAGCCTTCTGTTACAGAGATAAAACAAAACAGAGTTCTTTTTCCTAAAAGTGTAAGGTTTAGAGCTAATTTTGGAAGGACAGTGATGTCTGCATGGCCTGAACCTCGGCAGTGTTCTCTAACGCTTTCCAGTGCTGCTTTTCTTAGGAACAAAGCAGTAGGATGTGTGACTCATGCCTGTAATCTCAGTATTTGGAAGAAGAGGGAGGAGAATCACTACACATTTCAGGCCAGGGTGGTTCAGAGAGCAAGTTCAAGCCAGCTGGGATTGTATAATGAGAACTTGTCTCAAAAATAAATAAGTAGATAATGAATAAATAAATAAATAAATAAATAAATAAATAGATAAATAAATAGTAAAAGAACAGAGAAGCAAATCAACAAGTGAGCAGGAATCAAAGTAGGACTACCTACTTCCGTTTTGCTCTGTTTTGTTTTGTCTCTCTCTCATTCTTTTGAGACTGTCTTGCTGTATTGCCTAGGCTGGTCTTGATGTCAGGACCGTCCTGCCCACCTTCCATTCTGGGATCGCAGATGTGTGTCACCACATCTGGCTTACTGTTCTTAAAAAGAACATTAAGCATAAAATAGAACCAATAAAATTATCAGTGACCTTTCATTATTCTCACCAATAGTATTTTTAGTTTTCTTTTATTATAGTGGTTATTTATTTATTTATTTATTTTGAGACAGGGTCTTACTATGGAGCCCAGGCTGCCTTGGAACTCACTGTCTAGACTAAAACTCATCTTGAATTTACAGAGATCTGCCTACCTCTGTCTCTTGAGTGCTCAGAGCAACATCGTGTTCCACCAAGCCTGGCCAGGCAGCATTTTAAAATGCAAAAAAAACCAAGACATAAGCTTGGAGTAAAAGAGTGTGTCACTGAAGAAAAAAAGAGAGGAAAAAAAAACAGACTATATTTTTTATTTTAAAAATATTTATTATTTTTATTTTATGTGTATGAGTATATTTCATGCATGTATATAAGTGCATCCATGCCCTACAATGCCCACGGGGGTCAGAAGAGGGGATCAGATCCCCTGGAACTGGAGTTATTGACAGCTATTAGCCACCATGTGGGTACTGGGAATGGAACCCAGGTCCTTTACAAGAGCATTCAGTGCTCTTAGCCACTGAGCCATCTCACCAGCCCCGATATCATTATTTAAAAAAAAAAATAAACAAAAATGTCTTGATAACACTAAAGGCAAAATTTTCAATGAAAACACTTTCTTATGGTACAGCACTATACTGAATCATGTTTTTTTGTATAGAGTAATTTCTAATGCAAAATTGTCCATTTGTATTTAACAATACAGTGGAGTCCAAGCACATAATTTATCCAAAGAATTTATTGTTAGAATCACTTCCAAAGACCTAGCTGAACAAATCAGAAAACAACACATACACCACGAATTTTCTTGAATTTGCAGATCCTGGAAGAAGGAAGGGACAATGGGAGGCAGTGGGTTCCCAAAGCCTCTGCCCATTCTACAGCCACTTTCTTCCAGGAGACGTTGCCCTAAATCATCTTGAAAATTGAACTTTGGAGAGTCTAGTTTGTTTTTCTGTTGCAACAGTAAACACCATGACGCAGGGCAACTTGGAGTGGGAAAGGATTGTTTCATCTTACACTTCCAAGACACAGTCTATCCGTGAAGGAAGTCAGGGTAGGAGTCCAAGGCAGGAGCTGGAAGCAGAAACTGTGAAGGAACACTGCTTGCTGGCTTGCCCTCTGAACTCAGAGCAGCCAGTTTTCTTACTCCCTACTGTGTGATGGTTGGTCCCTCCCTCATGAATCAATGATCCTTATAATCCCTGCAGACAATGATCCATATAATTCCCTGGATACAGGCCAGTCTGATCTGGGGAATCCCTGAAGTGAAACTCCCTCTTCTCAGATGACTTTTGGTTGTGTCAAGTTGACAATTAAAATATTCAGGACAGCCCCACTGGCTGTTCAGAAAAGCCATCTTTGGATTGTTCCCTCCTCCTCCTCCTCCTCCTCCTCCTCCTCCCTCCCTCCCCTCCCCCCCTCCTCTTCCTCCTCCTCAGAGAATTCCTGCTCCTTCCCCCCCTCCCCCCAGAGTCCTCCACCTGGCACTTTCTCCTCTGCCCACTGGGCATGCCCCATCAAGCGGCTGTGGACAACAGCTCCAAGATTTCCATCAAGGACTTGAAGGGGAAGGAAGCTGTGGAGGAGCCAAGAGTGGAAGAGAGATGCACCTGCCAATAGGAATGCTAATGAGGAAAATGGGGGAAAGGAGGCAGATGATGAGATAGAGGAAGAAGAGGAAGAAGATGGGGAAACTGAGGCAGCTTCGGACAAGTGGGCAGCCGAAGATGATGAGGATGATGATGTTGATACCAAGAAGCAAAAGACCGATGAGGATGACTAGGCAGCAAAAAGGAAAGTTAACTTTAAGACGCCTCTGGGACCTGTTTGCCCTCCAGTTCTGGTCTCAGGATCTAAACATGGTCACCTTCCAGTTAGAGGCAGGCTGAAGATCCACACCGGGCAGTGCCACCCACAGCTGACGTGTGCTCTCCTGCCCCACCAAAACCACAATGTGAACTTGCAAAGGGGAGGACAAATCCACAAGACTTCCAAGGTCCTGCTTTTTTTTCCTAAAAGTACTTTAAAAGGAAAATTTTTATTTACATTTTATATTTTTATACATATTGTTAGGGGTCAGACATCTTTTTTTTTTAAAGGCGTGCACCACCACGCCCGGCATTTATTTATTTCTGTATGTGTATGAATGTACTGTCTGCATGCAAGTTTGTGCACCCCTGTCGTGCAATGCCGCAGAGGTCAGAAGAGGGTGTCGGATTCCCCTGGAACTGGAGTTCTGGAATTGGAATTTCAGATGGTTCTCAGCCACCATGTGGGTGCTGGGGATCGAACCCGGGTCCTCTGTAAGAGCGGTCGGCGCTCTTAACCGCTAGGCCATCTCTCCAGCCCAGGGGTCAGCCATCTTTTAATGATAACGGGTGATCAGAATAGACTTTGGAATGTTTTCTGTCTTCTGACTTTACTTGTGACGTGACCATGTTCATTATAATCTAAAGAAGAAGAAAAAACTTGCAGAAAAAGCAAAAATAACAAAAACCAATCTTATTATTACCATTCCAGTAACATTTATTGTGTATGGACTTAACTGTTCTATAAGTAGTTGGTTTGTATGAGGTGGTTAAAAAGGCCAAAGATAAAAGTTTTCTTTTTTACCTTTTTTGGTTTATAAAGTTGCTATTTAATTATTTAATTACTAATTAATTTGTTTATGGCCTGTTTGATATATGGGTGAAACAATGTCCAACAGCAAACCTGAATATATATACATATATTCATATATATATATATCCAGGACAAACAAAATGCATATAACAGAATAAAGTTAAAGACGGGCTCTATTAGAGCTCTGTAGAGGAACAGAACTGAGAGAATGAATACAAATAATTTATTATTCAAGTTTCTTTGAAGTTGTAACAAGGGCTGTCTCACACCTGAGAGGCTGAGAACCCGGTTGTCCCTGGGTCCATCAGGCTGCATTCCTCAACAGTCTCAATCTGACACTGAAACCTAGAGGGTGCTGAAGAACTGCTGGTCCACAGTAAATGATGGGAACCTGGAAACACTGGTTCTGATGTCAACAAAGAGATCGGCACAACAGCAAAGGGATGGATGAACTCAGCAGCTGGAGGGAAGGCCAAGTGAGCAAAAGGTGACTTAATCTTCCTTCTGCTGCGCCCCCTTTTAACTAAAGCTGCTACCAGAAGGTGACAATCACGTTGGCGGTGGGTCTTCCTACATCAATGAAGACAATCAAAAAGAGTTCCGTAATTGAGGTTCGTTCCTTAGTCTGGTTATTCTAATTTCTGGCAAGTTGGCATTCTAGCCAACCAGCACACGGGGGACAGAGGAGGGCACTGCAGCCGGAGAAATCACAGCAGTGGTACAGGACTAAAATCTCAGTGCTGGGAGGTGACGGGGGAGAGCCACATGCGTGAACTCAGTCTAGGGTGCAAAGCAGGTTCCAGTGCAAACTCAGATAGAAGAGAGAACTCATCAAACACCTGCAAATCCCAATACTCTTGGAACCTTGTAAGGGAGTGCTGGGTACAAGCTGTTTCCCTTCCATGTCTTCTTTGCTTGTGTCCACTCTTATAATCTAGGCTCTCCTCCTTTCCTCATCTCTGCTGCTCCATATCTCTTTTCTGAAACCCCTTTCCAAGAACGTTCTTTTTTCCTTAAAAGCATTTTGATTTTTTATTATTTTTATCAAGTTATTGTGCATTTCTTACAATTCTTTATCAAGTTTAGACCCCCTCCCCCATCCACACCGTGCATAACCCTCCCTCACCAGACTTCATGCATTCTGTCATGTATGTGAAGTTCTATCTGGTCACATTTGTCCTCAGACGTCCTTCAGGGGGAGTTCAAACACTGGAGTCTAGTCAGCCTGTCTGCAGAACTTAAAGATCTTCCCCTCACCCAGCAGAAATCAGTTCTTCACTGGGGTTGCGGCTGCTGCCCATTTCCCTCATTGTGTGCTGTTTTTTTTTCTGATTGAGTGGGCATGGCTTTTTGCAAGCTGTCCCCATTGCTGCAAGTTCATATAAGCAAGATTCCAGTGCCCTGAAAACCTCTGTTTTCTTATGTTCATGCACCAGGACTGACTCTTAAAATCTTCCATCCAAGAATCTGTGTCTATGCTCACAGCTTAGCTTGACATAATAAGTGGTACTGCTTAAATGCCTGTACATCCAATAGCTTGTGCTTTGTTAGTATGACTAAAAAGGGTATCACTGGGAAAGCTGTCAATCCATGAAGGGAAACAACCTGAACAGACTGGAGTCCAAAGAGACAACTCCAAAGAAATTAGACTGTTTTCTTCTCACCCAATTGTGCCCCTTTCCCAAAGCCCAGGGAACAAACTGCGGAAGAGGAGGCGTGGTAGATTGTAAGGGCTGTGGAGAGATAGGGGTGAATCATTAGACTACAGGAATATAGTCTGGACTCCGGATTGTTCAACATGCCTGTGCATACAAGCTTCTCCAACTCGACTATGGGAACCTTGGGTTGTTCAAAATTTGGACATAGATACTTGCAAAATGCACCAGTTACCTAATTGTATGACATACTGAGTAACATCAATGTTATCTGCAAACAACTGTGTCATTATATTGTAGAATCCCTTAAAAATAAAAAAATAAATTAATAGATCAAAAAAATCTTCCCACCCTCTCATCTGCAGTGGTTGCTGAGCCGAGGGTGGGAGAGATTTATTATGTTCCTGGATAGGACTCCTGTATTGACTATTCTTGGGTCATAAATATATTACTAGCCCATCTGTTTGCATAGCAGTAGGTCATGGAAAGAATTCAGAATTCTCTGTATTGACAATCTATTTGTTCCCCTATATCCATCTTGGCCTATGATTGCTGTATTCTGATCTCCATAACTAGCCTTTCATCATGTTCTTAGATCTCAATACCAATTTTTCAAGTCTTTTTTTTTTTCTTTAATAGACTTCATTTTCTGCCAAGAATCTAGCATTCTTGATTAAATTACCATCTTTGCTTAAACCAGTAACTTATTTGAAAACTCTCTTTTTACATGTAATCTTAATAAAATAAAATGATTTCTACTTTACTACCATATAGAATTATTGATTATTAATATTTGGCTGCCAACTTTAAGAAGGTGTCCAGCTCAAAATATTTATAAAATGGAGGTAGATATACTTATATTAAGATATGATATGAATCAAAGGCATATAGAAGCAAACATATGCCATAGACTGGACATGCCAGGATATGAAAGCATTTAGAGAATTCAGGCTGGAAATATATAGTTATGTAATCTAGTTAGGCATCTTAATTAGATCAGTTCCCTGCCATCAAAAGCAAGCATCTCTTTGAAAGCACTTTACATTGAAGATATTTCAAGTTGGTTTCATAACCTACCATTCAAATAAGTAGTTTCTTCTAATTTAGATGTTAGTATGCTGATCTGAAAGCTAAATTCTTTTGTTAAAAAGAATGACAAAGTCACATGATCTTGTTATTGAAAAAAGAAATGTAGCTGATTTTCCTTCCTTCCTTTCTTCCTTCCTTCCTTCCTTCCTCCTTCCTTCCTTCCTTCCTTCCTTCCTCCTTCCTTCCTTCCTCCTTCCTTCCTACCTTCTTCCTTCCTTCCTTCCTTCCTTCCTTCCTTCCTTCCTTCCTTCCTTCCTCCTTCCTTTCTTCTTTCCTCAAGGTTTCATGCTGCATAGTAAGGAATTTACCCACTGAACCACCCTACCAGCCTCTCTTGTTTTTTGTATTTCTGTTTGGCTAAATTTCTATTTTTTTTTCTTTGCTTTTCTTATAGTAAAAAAATGAATTGGACAAAATGGCATTTAGGATTGTGACTTATGCAGATATCTCTCTCAATTATTCATATCTTCAGCTGTGTTGACACAGAGGCCTAAACACTGTCATTGACTTCAAGATAATATGGGATTAGATAAATAGTTAAATTTATTTAACCTGATGATAATGTGATACATTTATTGTAAAAATAATATATGGTAATGAGCAATCAATTCATATATTGATGGCACGAGAAATTTTATAATTATATATAAAAAATGATGGTGCATACCTTTAATCCTAGAACTCGGGAGGCAGAGGTAGGGGGATCTTTGGGAGTTCAAGGCCAGCCTGGTCTACAGAGTGAGTTCCAGGACAGCTGGGGCTACAGGGAGACCCTGTCTCTAAAGGACAAAAAAAAAATCAACCTAGGACCTGGCGAGATCTCCCAGGGATTAAGAGTACTGACTGCTCTTGCAGAGGACCCAGGTTCAGATCCCAGTCCCTACATGGCAAACATGTATTACATGGACCATGTTTTTTTTAATTTTTTTGTGCATGTCATATGAAACATCTTAATCATCTTTATATTCTCCATCCATACCCCCCAATAATCCTACCCCCTGGATATCATACATTTTGTCATTTATGTTAAGGCCTATGGGGTCCGGTTAGTGTGCCCAGAAGTCCCTCAGTGCAAGTTCATCCACTGGGGTCTAGTCAGCCTATCTAGAGTCACTCCTTTAAAGAAGATTACCTCTCCCTCACCTAGCAGAAATTAGCTGCCAATAGTTCTTCTCCTAAGATTGGGGCCTGCTGCCCACTTCCACAGTTGTGTGCTGGGTTTTGTCTGACTGAGTTTGCATGGGACTTATTCTTGCTCACAGCATTGTAGATTCATATAAGCCAGGTCCCAGGAGCCTGCAAGATGGTTCCCATATGATCACATACCTCTTCCCTGGCTGTTCCCATATGATCATATACCTCTTCCCTGGCTGTTACAATATTTTTACCACCTTTTCTTCAATAGTCCCTGAGTCCTGGGTGTGTGGAATTTAACATAGAAATAAATCATGTCCAAGGACCCACACTCTGTGGACTCTTATTCTCTGTGCTTTGGCCATTTGTGGCCTTTTGTGTTCATTGCCCTCTGTTGCATAAGGGAGCTTCAGTGATGTAAGTTGCCTCTGTTGCATAAGGGAGCTTCAGTGATGTAAGTTGAGAGATGTGTTAGTATCTTCTCTACCCCTTGTTCCACTAGGCTCCATGAGCCTTGGGTATAGTGGTCCTATTTTAGTTGTATCACTTGGGTTGGGCATTTCACAGACACTTAATATCTCTGTGTGTGACCTGTTGTGGAACCTTTTAACAGTGTCTGTTGCAAAAGAAGCTTCTTTGATGAGTGACAACTGGCATACTTCCTTGTAAGTATACGGATCCATATTTAGTACATAGTAAGAAAATACACTTGTCTAGGGATGTGACAGCCTTGGGGTCTTCTCTAAGATCTATAACCTCTCCAGCCATGTGTATTTGGCTATGTTAACAGTACCAAACATGAGCTCCCTTTCAATGAGTGGGCTTTAAGTCCAATTAGGTGGATGTTGATTATCCCCAAGATAGAAGTGCCCCAATTGCCCCAATGTAGTTTGCTGTTCTGGTCATTGTTGTGTTTTTAGGCCTTAAAGCTAGGGTTAACTGATTGATTGAAATTATCCCTTAGCAGCTTGCTTATTGTCCTCCAAAACTATGAGAGCTAGACTTCAGGGAGGTGGCTTCCAGGTCAGTTCCAGCTCCATTGCCCAAAGTCCTGTGTCTGAAGTATGTCCTATCTTCAGCAATAGGGTCTTATCTTGAAGTTCTCTGAGGCAATCAAGGACTGTGGAAATAGCCTGTGTAAATTTGGGAGTCTCTTGGACTATCCTAGCCAACTACTCAAAAGAAGGTTTCCTCAGTCTGGTGCTGTTTCTTTTTATATAGCCTTCAGCCATACACATGGACATGTGTAGAGAGATACTGCACGTATAATTTTTTTTCAAAGCCAATTCTTATTGAACTTTTGCGCATTTCATACAAAAATTCCAATCAAATCTAGACCTGTGCCCCCTTACTTGCCCCCCCACCCCACCAGAGCTCATGTATTCTGCCAAACAAGTTTTTCATCTTTTTCTCAGTCTCTTAAAATTTTTGATGCAGAAATTTACTGTTTTGAGCAGAAATTCACCATTTAAGTCAGTTCTTTGACCCAGTCTTTTTGTTGTTGTTGTTGTTGTTGTTGCTGTTGCTGTTGTTGTTTTATTCCTTCCAATTTGCATCACTCCAAAATATGCATATATGCATGCCACATATATCATAGGTTTTAGCATCTTCAGCTTATGATATTTTTCTTTATTAGGCTGAAAGATGTCATGCTTGAAGGCTCCTCCTTGGCAAGCCCAAACTACCATCAGTTCTGCCCTTGTGCTCCACACTGGGATTTTCCCTTCCCATGGTCACCAAATGAAGTCCAGTAAGCACAACATCCTGTCTTGATCTTCCTTTGATTTTCCTGTACTGTTCTCCGTGATATAGCCTGGGTAGTCCAACAATGGCAGCCTATACTCTGAGGAGGCTGAAACCCCCAGTAGTAGCTCAGTCCACAAGCTGGATGTCTCAGCAGTCCCCATCTGGCACTGAAGGTTTGGAGGATTCTTGGAGATACATGAGTCTTCAGTGTATATTGGAAGGTCGAAAAGCTGCGTCTCATATCTTTGAAGGATGGCAAAAGCAGTGGCAGCCAAAGGGTAGCTGCACTTGCCAGTAAGACAAGCAAAACAACTGTGCTCTTTTTAAATCACTTTTTGTCTTTTTATTAAGATCTCAAGTTTTATACCCGAAGTACAATTTCTCAGGCCTTACTAATTATTTATTTTTGGTTATAATTTCCTTTTGGATGTTTAAGGCCACACAGCCCAGATTAACCAAGGTTTTTGTTTTCACAAGGTCAGTTGAGCATCTGGTCCTCAGGGGTCACTCAGGTTTTGGAGGGGGAAGGGAGCCCTTGGCTCCTTTTGGCTTTTCATTTACCAGTTCCATCCTCTCGAGGACAAAGTCAGGTCTTGCTAGACGAGGCTTCCTTTTTTGAATCATGAGCAGACTTTCCTCTTTATAGACTGGACACTGGCTGAAGTCCCATTAGTGGATCTCCAAGACCTCCCTGCACAGGAAGACTGGTGACTCACATTGGCAGGACATTTCAAGAGATACCCCCATGCATAGAAGACAATGGAGTATAATTTTTCAGGCTTTTAGATTCATATATTTCCTTCTAGTTTTTCACACCAGCTAAGAATTTTTATCTCCCCTTCTCTTCATGTCTAACCCTCCATCTTCCCTCTCCTGTTAAAGTACTCCTCTTTTCCCCATTTCACCCTTAATGACCCCTGTCTCCTGTGGTGCCTCATCTCTCCAAAACTTCCTTCCTTTTATCTCCTGTCTCCTTGTACAGTCCTCCTTCTTCCCCTCCTAATTAAATATCCCCAGTTTCACCCATTTCCCCTTGGGAACACCTGTCTGTGGCTCCTCTCTCTCAGCCTCCACATTTCCTTTTGCCTCTGTGGTTCCTTTCCATTTTCCTGGCTCCTGCATTTGCATCAGGATATATACTCACATATAAGGAATTAGTGCTAATATCCACCAATGAGGGAGAACATATGTCGATTATTTTTCTTACTCTGTGTTACACCATTTTGTATAACAGTTTCTAGTTCATCCATGTACATGTAAATTTCATGACGTCATCTTTCTTTACTGCTGGGTGGAACTCCATTGTGTAAACATACTGCATTTTCATTATCCATTCATCGGTAGAGGGACACTTAGGCTCTTCCATTTCTTAGCTATTGTGAAAAGACCAGCAACAAACATATGTGTATAGATATCTCTGAAGTAGGATGAGTCCTTTGGATATATGACAAGGACTGGTATAACCAGATCATATGGTAGGTTCATTATTACATTTTAAAGAAATCTCCACACTTTCCACAGTGGTTCCACAAGTATGCAATCCCAAAGTGTGAATAAGCATTCCCCTTTCCCACATCTTCTGTATCATTTGGTGTCATTTGTTCTCTTGATCTTAGCTAGTCTGAGTGGGGTAAGATGACATCTTTAAATAGTTTAATTTGCATTTCCCAAATTACTAAAAATTTGGGACTCTTTTTAAGCTGTTTCTTAAGAATCTTTAATTATTCTTTTGAGAACTCTTTTGTTCAGATCCATAGCCCATCTTTTATTGGGTCCTTTGATTTCTTGATTCTTTGTTTTTTTTGAGTTCTGTATATATTCTGGGCATTAAACCTCTTTCAGATATGTCACTGGTGAAGATTTTCTCTCATTCTGTGGATTTTCTCTTCACTTCTTTTGCTGTAAAGAAGCTTTTAGGTTTAATGATGTCTCTCACTTATTGATTGTTGAGCTTAATTCTTAAGCAACTGATGTCTGATGTAGAAAGTCCTTCCTGACTCCTATATCTTGTAGGGTACCGCTATGTTTTCCTCTAAAAGTTTCAGAGCTTCAGGTTTCGCATCAAGGTTTTTGATCCATTTGGAGTTGACTTTTATGCCAGATGAAAGACAAGTGTCTGGCTTCATTCCTTTACAGGTGGGATCCAGTTTTGCTGGCACCATTTGTCGAAGATGCTGTCTTTCCTCCAATGCATGTTCTTGGCACCATGAGGTGGCTGAAATTACATGCATTTGTATTTGCATCTTTAATTATATTCTATTGATATCTGTGTGTTTTGTGCCAGTACCATGCTGTTTTTATGACTATAGCTCTGTAATATGGCTTGAGATCTGATACTCCCTGTAGCATTGCTCTTTGTGCTCAGGATTGCTTTGGCTCTCCTGGGTCTTTTGTGATTCTGTATGAATTTTATGATTTTTTTCCTAGTTATGCAAAGAATGTTACAGAGATTTTCTTTGGAATTGCATTGAATTTCTAGACTTCTTTTGGCAAGATGGTCATTTTTACAACATTAATTTTTTCCAGTCCATAAATTATGGCAGGCCCTTCCATCTTCTGGTGTCATCCTCAATTTCTTCCTTCAAAGATTTAAATTTTTCATTAGAGAGATATTTAATGTCTTTGGTTAAGTTTATTCCTAGATATAAGTTTTAAGGCTATTTTGAATGACAGGGATTTCTAGTGGAAATTTGGGGATTGTTATGTACAAGTCATTTGTGAATAGGAATAACTTGACCTCTTCTTTTCCAATTAGTACAGCTTTAATTTCTTTCTTTTTGTTTTATTGCTCTAGCAGTAAGTTCAAGTGCTATATTAAAAAGTAATGGAGGTAGTGGACAGCCTTGTCTGGTTCTTGATTTTGATGGGAATACCTCCAACTTTTTCCCATTTAGACCAATGTTGGCCTTGGGTTTGTTGTATATAGCTTTAATTATGTTGAAGTATATTCCCTCCAGTCTAATTCTTTCTAGGATATTTAACATAAATGCATGTTGGATTTTATCAAAGGCCTTTTCTGCATTTATTAAGATGACCATGTGATTTTTGTCTTCAAGTCTATTTATATGATTTATAGCACTTACTGTCCTATGTATATGTAATCATCTGTGCATCTTTTTTTACTTTTTTTTTTATTTTTTTTTATTTTTGTATGTGTATGAATGTATTGTCTGCATGCAGGTCTGTGCACCCTTGTCGTGCAATGCCGCCGCGGAGGTCAGAAGAAGGTCTCGGATTCCCCTGGAACTGGAGTTCTCCTGGAATTGGAGTTACAGACGGTTCTTAGCCGCCATGTGGGTGCTGGGGATCGAACCCGGGTCCTCTGCAAGAGCGTCGGTGCTCTTAACCACTAGGACATATCTCTCCAAGCCCTGTGCATCTTAATATATATATATATAAATATATAATAATTATTAAAATATATATATATATATATTTATATATATAAATATATAATATAAATAAAAATTTATTATATATATATATTATTTTTTTATGATGCTTTGTGTATTTCATACATCATTTTCCAATCAGTTCAGGCATATTTTCCCTTTCCCTTCCCCCCATCCCACCCCACCCCCATCCCAGATCAATGCTTTCTGCCATAACCTTCCTGCATCTTTCTCTCATTTTTTTTTTCGTTTTTTAGGCAATAAGTGATAATTTATTTGTACAAGCATCCCTCATGTAAAACCAATTTGCAGGCTGTTGTGCCCAAACCCCCGCATCTTTGGAATAAAGCCAACTCGATCATGGTGAATATCTTTTGATGTGTGTCCTTATGTGGTTTGTAAGTATTCTGTTAAGATTTTTTGCATTTATGGTCATTAACGATATGGGTATTTAGTTTTCTTTTTTGGTTGTCTCTTTACCTGGTTTGGGTTTTAGAGTGATATTGGCTTCATAGAAGGAGTTTGAGAGTTCTCCCAATGATTCTATTTTTTTGGATAATTTAAGTAGTATTGGTTGAGGTCTTCTTTAAATATCTGGTAGAATTCTGATACAAATCTATCTCTGTGTAGACCAGGCTGCCCTAAATCTCACAGAGCTCTACCTGCCTCTGCCTCCCTAGTGATGGAAAGTAAAGGCATACACCACCATAGGAGTCCAGCAGGTTTTTTAACATTTTTAAAAACATTTTTTATTAATTTTATTTATTTCCATATGTGTATGAATGTACTGTCTGCATGCAAGTTTGTGCACCTGTGTCGTGCAATGCCACGGAGGTCAGAAGAGGGCGTCGGATTCCGCTGGAACTGGAGCTCTCCTGGAATTGGAGTTTCAGACCGTTCTCAGCCGCCATGTGGGTGCTGGGGATCGAATCTGGGTCCTCTGTAAGAGCAGTCGGCGCTCTTAACCGCTAGGCTGTCTCTCCAGCCCCAACATTTTTAAACTGATAAAAATTGGATAGAAGGGATGTGTGGATGAAATTGCTCAACGAATACCAAGTTGCAGTTACGCAGTTCATGATGCTTTGTGTAGGGTGAATATAGGTGTAATGGTGCATGCATTTCAAAAGCCTCCAAGAAAGGACTGTGGAAGTTTTAAGCACAAAAAGTTATATATGTTTAATGACATAGACATGTTCATCAGACCTAAGCTTTAAACAATATGAAACATCATGTGACCCTTGTAATATGTGCAACTTTACATTTTTATATGTCAACCAAGATAAATTTAATTTCAAAAAAGACAAAAAGTGTCCTGTGGCTCTGGTGGCACATGCTTTTAATCCCAGCACTAGGCTAGCCTGGTCTATATAGCGAGTTTCAGGCCTGCTGAGACTACAGGGAGACACTGTCTCAAAAAGACAAAAATGAAATATTTTATGTTTGCTTTCTCTGTCTCTGTCTCTGTCTCCTCTTTCTTTCCCTTTCTCTCTCTCATTCTCTCCCTCTCTCCCTCTGTGTGTGTGTGTGTGTGTGTGTGTGTGTGTGTGTAAGGGCCATGGCATGTGTAGAGATCAGAGGACAATTTTAGGTGTCAGTCTTTGTCTTCCACTTTCTTTGAGGTGGGTTCTCCCTTGTTCTCTCTCTGGGTACTCTCGGTTAGCTTGCCCATGAGCTTCCAGGTGCAGGCTACCACATCTGGCTTTTATGCGGTCCTAAGGATTTGAACTCTGGTCCCCACACTTGCAGAACAAACACTTTACCCAGGGAGCCATCTCCCCACCTTGTAATCCAGGCTTTCTGGATGGCTCCCTGGTGATCTCTTTTGACATGTACTTTGGGTGATCCTGATTCAAGTTTATATCTCTGCAGACACTGCACAGCGGGTCTTCCAGTGAATTATGCTTGGGGCAGTAGCCATAGAGCCTCGTGTTCCTATGTGCTGGACTCCTTGAGAAATGCCTCCAGCGTGTCATTCTGCACTGAGCTTTCAGAGATGTTTGTACTGGCACAGAATTTCTGGACACATGGATTTTGAATCTTTGATTCTGGAAACATATGGATTTTGAATCTTTGATGAAATCAATCATGGCCTCTGAGATAATGTGGGTTACAAAACTTACAGGTCACATGTCTCTAAAGATTCTATGTAATTTCTGTTCAAGTTTCTTTTTTCTTTTTTCTTTTTTTTTTGTTTTACTTTTTTNTGGTACTTAATCCTAGCACTTTGGGAAGCAGAAGCCCAGTGGGTCCTCTGTGAACTGAGGTCAGCCTGGTTTACAAATGAGTTCCAAGCCAGAATCAGTTACAGGGAAAACCATATTTATCACTATGTATCAACTCATCCACAAAAGGAAGGGGGGAGGGTGAGCTGCGTATGACAAACCTTTTGACAGTAAATCATAAAGAAATATATTTATCTTTTACATAAAAACGAAGGTATTTACTATAATAATTGAGAATTCTACATCCTCCAGTCATCTACCCCTCTCATTAATAATTAAGGTCGTAAGGAGAGACATAATTTGCATACTACAGACGTATGATACTTGAAGGTAAGGGACTCAATAGGGTATGCTGTTTGTATTCTGTAACAGGAAGAGACTATTTATATGTTTCTGCGATGGCGTTCATGTGCAATGCAACCTTCGCCAGGTATAGTAACATTTCATGATAGAAAATGTTTTATAAGCAATGGATGCGCATTAGTCTTCTTCTCTGATTTTTTAATTTCATGTTCACTCTTCTCTAGACCCCAAGCTACTGGTAGTCCCTACTATAATTCTGTAAGTTTCTTAACCCAAGGAATCTCAATGATTGCTCAGATGAGAACTATTGTTTACTGAGGGGCTATTCCAGAAGATGCTTTTCAGCGAAACGATCTAGAAGTCTTACCTTCGTTAAGTACCCTAACACCTTTAAGCTATCTCTCGATCCTTATAAACCTAAACTATTTATATATGTAGAAGAGATTCGCAACAATACGCTCAGCTGCTTGGGCCAAACCTACGAACCTCCATGCTTCGAGTGACAAAATTTCAATAAAAGCAAGCATATCTAACCGATCATCACCATCATATCATCCAAGATGATACTTAATTTGATACTTATAAGCTGAGGAATGATAGTAGGAAATTATTCTTTGTTCTTGGGCTCAGGTGATCAATAGAGAGTTCAAAGACTGTGTCGACTCGCTTTCTGTAAGAGCAGAGACTTTGTATGTACAATAAGAAGACAACTCATGTGACAGAAAATAGTCAACTTCTAACAGTCTCCAGTGGGAGTACGATCCAATTCCTTTGGCTGCTCGACACGGTAGTCGCTGGGTGTTACAGCAGTGCCTTGCTTCTAATTTGTGTGAGCGCTGTTGGGGCATGGCTTGTCATTCCAGTCACATGACTAATTGCTTGCAACAGAGTGTCCACTATGCCGCACGAGCTGTCGTTGTAAAGGCCTAAGACATCGCCTTAATATGGCTCCTGGGACTCATTTGGGGTTGACATCTTCACTATTATGCTTGACTGTATCTATTAGTCTGTGGATTCTTATCGGTTTAGGGTTGTTTCGAAGAAAAACTTCTGCAGTATTGTAATCTCCGCAATGTGTATATACACTGCCAGAGTATTTTTTGCTAACCGGTCGACATGGGAAAATTTGTGACAACGTTTAATTTCAGCAAATATTAAGGGTGTGAATGAGAGGAAATACTACCGAGCAGGCAGGTTATACACCTTAAGGATCGGCCATTGCTTTGCACTTCTCGATGCACCCATAGCGAGCAATCTGATTGATGCAGCCCAACTCCATTCCAACGAAAGCATAACCGTGCCTTTGACCCCCTTCCTGTGTAACATAACACGATCTAGTCCCTTTAGGCTCGGTCTAGAGCTACATGCACACCAGAGTGTTAGTCGAATAATGCTAACCTAGGTGTCTCAAGGGAACTCATAAGTTAAATAAACTGGTACTCATTTTCAGTGGGACGTCGTAGTGATGAATCAGAATCGGGGGTGAGCTGTATGAGGAGCACTAGCTGACTGCATATCGTAGGAGGCCCCCTCCGAGTGCGGTTCGCTCAGAGGTCACCTCCTATACGGTCTTTGAGACCAGGGCTTGTGTTTCTTGCTTGTCAGTTCCTGAAAAGTATAACCATGATCGCCCGTCTGGTTTTTTGGCGTATTATCTACCCTTTTTTTTTTTTAAATTTTTTTTTTTTTTTTTTTTTTTTTTTTTTTTTTTTTCTTTTTGGGCATGGGTCTCTCCTGAACCCCGCTGGCCTGGAGCTACTAGTAGCAATCAAGGCTGATCTCAATCTCACAAATATCTGCCTTCCCCTGCCTCCAGAGTGATGGGATTAAAGGCATGTACACCATGTCATGATTAGGAACGGTTTTTATTCTGCCCATGTGGTACTGGGAATAAAACCCAGGTCCTTGCAGAGCCACTTTGGCGCTCTTAAGCCTACTGAGACATATCTCAGCCCCAGCTACTTTATAAGCTTCATTTTCCTACCTAATAAGAATAGGGATTTCCTCCTCTGCTCACTACTTCCTCCCTCTCCTATTTCTGCTCCTCCTCCTCCTCCTCCTCCTCCTCCTCCTCCTCTTCCTCCTTTTCTTCCTCGCATTAACATCTGAGCTACCATACTAAGCTTACTTCATACTTTTTATATAAAAAAGAGTATTTGAAAAGCTCTTTCAGGTTGTGGAGATGGCTAAGTTAGTGAGGTGCTCACTGTGCCAAGCATGAGGACCTGAGTTTGATCCTCAGCACCCACATAAAAGCCAAGCACAGCTAGGTGGACACAGGAGGCTCCCTGAGGCTTTCTGGCCAGCCAGTGCAGTGAAATCAGGAAGTTCAGATTCAGGGAGAGATCTTATCTCAAAAAATAAGGTGGAGAGTAATTGGGTAAGACACCCAGTGTCAACCTCTGGCCTCCACCTACAAACATACACAGAAACACAAAGCCACACACACAGTAACACAATAAACAAATAGCTCTTTCTGTGCTGGAGGTATAGTTTACTGTTAGAACACTTGCTTGTTTTTCAGGAGGTCCTAGATTAACTATTTTACTACCTTAGCACTACAAAAATCAAAAGCACAAAGCAAAACAAAAACCCAACTTCCTGATGTATGCATAAGTGTCTTTTGTTTGATATGATTTCAGAAAGGCAGCAAAGTATCAAAACTACCATACAAAATTCCCATACCCTTTTCACCTGTATTACGAAGTGCCTTATGCTAGGTCTGTGTGTGTGTGTCTATGTGTGTGTGTCTGTGTGTGTGTCTGTGTGTGTGTGTGTGAAAGAGAGAGAGAGAGAGAGAGAGAGAGAGAGAGAGAGAGAGAGAGAGGAGCTTTAGTGCATTGACTGAAATGCTTGCTTCCCATTTCCGGTTTCTTCCAGCTTGGGCATTCTTCCAGTTTGGGCATATCTACATGCACATCATGAGATATCTTGGGGAGGGGAATCAAGTCAAAACACGGTTGTTGGTGTTTTGTGGACACCTTGTGTGCACAGGCTGAAGTTATTGTTATACAGTATTTTCATGAATTTTGTGCATAAAACAAGGCCCCGTGGGATGGAACTTTCCTCTTGTAGCATCATGTTGATGCTCAATATTTTTGTGTGTGGGGGGGGGGGTGTTGGTTTTCTTTGTTTTTGTTTTTGTTTTTGTTTGAGACAGGGTCTCCCCACAGCCCCAGCTGTACTGGAACTCACCCTGTAGACCTGGCAGGCCTTGAACTCACAGAGATCCTCTTGCCTCCCAAGTGCTAGGATTAAGCCGGGTGTGGTGGCGCATGCCTTTTATCCTAACACTTGGGAGGCGGGAGGCAGGTGGATCTCTGTGAGTTCAAGTCCTGCCTGGTCTACAGGGAGACCCTGTCTCAAAAAGACAAAAAAAAAAAAAAAAACAAACACAAAAAAAAAACAAAAGAATGCTAGCTCATACTCTGATGACTTTCAAATAATAGTCCAGACCCAGGTACCTAGGGATAATTCTGGACAGGGTGAGCAGGGACCTCTTACATTTAACACTAATAAAGGCAGTCCCTCACAGACACTGCTCCAGGCCAGGCTGATTTGAGAAATTCCCTAATTCAGTTCCCTTATACCCAGGTGAGTCCAGGTTGTGTCAAATTGACAATAGAAACGAACAGTACACCCTGTACCTCACTAACACACAAACATATTACTGTTTGTCCTAATTTGTTTTTATGTTGCTGAGGTAAGGTACTCTGACAAAAATCAATTTGGGGACAAAAGTGTTTATTTGGCTTATGAGTCCCATTCTCAGTTCATCATTAAGGGAAGCCAGTGAGGCATGTTCTTCCATGTTATCTACTTCAGCTTAAGTTCCTTGCTTTGGATTCTCTCAATGAATAACTGTGACATAATAAACCCTTTCCAAAACCAGCCTTTCCTCCCAACATCGTTTTGGGTCAATGTTTTATCACAGTAATAGGAAACAAAATTAAGACAGAAATTGAAACTGAGTTTTTTTCTGGTTTGAATTTGTGTGGGTCCTGTGAATGCTATTGCCATTCCTGTAAATTCATATAAACAACTTCCCAGCTGCCTGAAAACTCTGTTTCCTTGTGGTCACTTACCACCACTGACTCTTTATGACCCATTTTCCACAATTGTCACTGAGCTTTGGGTGGAAGATATTTGATATAGGATTCGTTACCAGGGACAATAACTTCCTTCTCGTATTTCTCTACATTTTGGCCAGTCATGGCTTTCTTGGTTAATCAACATTTGTTCCATGAGGAAGACTCACTGGTCAGAGTTGAGAGGTGCATTAATATTCTTTCTGCACCTTGTTCTGCTTNTTTTTTTTTTTATTATTTATTTTTGTATGTGTATGAATGTATTGTCTGCATGCAGGTCTGTGCACCCGTGTCGTGCAATGCCGCGGAGTTCAGAAGAGGGTCTCGGATTCCCCTGGAACTGGAGTTCTCCTGGAATTGGAGTTACAGACGGTTCTTAGCCGCCATGTGGGTGCTGGGGATCGAATCCGGGTCCTCTGCAAGAGCGTCGGTGCTCTTAACCGCTAGGCTATCTCTCCAGCCCCAAACTCCTGTTTATTCTTATGAGCTCTATCCTCTCCTGCCCCTCAAAGTCTGAGCTCTAACCAGCTCATGATCTCTGCCTCAGAGTTTGTTAGAAGTGCCCACTAAATCAACATCTGCATTAATTAAAAAAAATTGATGACATACTTATTGTGCATATTTATGGCTATGGTGTGATATTTTGGTGAATATATGAATCTACATGTTCAGCAGATCGCAGCAGTACGTGCACATATGCTCATGAGCAGCACTGAGTGTTCAGCACTTTGGGTCTTATGACCTCTTTTCTTGGTTCACCTGTGGCTGTCTGCAAGCTCTGATCTAGGACACGCCACATAGTTGTGGTATTTTGAACAGTGCAATTTTCCAGCCAGTTATAAACGCTATCTAGTGAAAGGAGATTCTTAGCTCATTTTCAGAGCTCCTCACGAGGTAAAGGATTGAAGCTGGGTGGGGCGATTGGGCTTGGTTGATTAGGGCTTCACACCTGCTGAGAAAATGCAAGGTCAGGAGGCCACATCATGGCGGCCAGTAGGATTGGATGCCAAAAGTCAGAGCAGACTCCAAAGGTCAGAATGGACTCTGGCCAAACTGTAGAATTCGGTACTGGAGAAGAGAGGTCGAGAGATGAGACTTAGGGAAGAATGCTCATTAGCTATTGGATGTAATGAGGAGGTGACCAGACAGCCATCCCAGCACAGCCATTGCAGAGGCAGGATTCCAGTCTTCAGAGAACAGGGCCAAAGTAGAGCAAGACAAAGAGGTCCTGCGATCCCCAGCAAGCTTCCAAGGCAGGAATGCTCAGGCTTCTTGGATCAAGGATCTAGCAGGAAGGAGCCCTGCATGTAAAGCCATGCCTGAGCCTCAGACCCCACAAGTTGCCTCCACTCTGCAGCTGGGGATCAGAGGGTCGGGAGCCAGCCACAAACTGCAGGGAGTGCTAGCCGGCCTCTCTTGGCATGAGGGTGGCCAGAAAATGCAGCCAGATCCAAAGGGCTTTTCCATTACAGACTGGGACACGGCCCCTTCCCGGCAGGCTCACCTGAGACCTGGGTTTCAGTGTAAGCAGGGACCTTGCCCCACACATTCCTGAGATAACATGCCAGGACCCGGCCACTGCCTTGCCAGTTTTCTGATCCTTCTGGGCACATCCCTGCCAATCTGTGAGAGAATGGCTGACACCCTCCCCAGGTTCACTTTCCAGTGTGTTTTACATTGGTGTATGTCTGTGTAAAATGACAAAAGTATGAGTCATTAATGAGTTGCCCAGAGTCCCTTTGGGAACATTCCAGGTAAATAAACCAGTATTCCATCAAAGCCACAAATAGCTTTCCCCCCTTCCATTCCTTCAAAGCAGAGTTTCTCAGAGTGCGGTCCTAGATCTCCCGTGTTAGCCATCCTACAGGGACTGTGGGAGCCCAAATAGAATAAAATCTCAGGGCTTGTCTTTCCCTCGCAGATGCTCTGTTTCTGACCCACTTCTAATGAGACGCTTTCACCTTTTCTCGACTGCTCTACTCAGTAGTGAAGCATCTTATGGAGTCTCCCCAGACTTGGTTATTAAAGTTTGACATTCAGCAGTGACAGGATAACAGAGAAGGGCGGGGGGGGGGGGGTAAGTATAGGGACACACGGGTGTGGGGTTGGGTGAACATGCTTTCTACCAACAGCCTCTGCCTCCATGACAGAGGGTCAGCACATAGAACAAGGAGAGTCCAAGCTGGCAGATGGCAGGAGGCCATGCAGCTGTTGGGGGCTACTAGTGGGTGTGAGTATTCCTGGGGAAGGCTTTTTGGTATAAATATTTATGGGTGTCTCAAATTTCTTTTGAGTAGAACAGGGTCTTCATGTAACCGCAGACTAGGCTGTGATCTGCTCTGTAGCTGCTTAGCTGATGTTGACGCTTCGACTCCACCTCCCAGAGTACTCGGTTCAAGATCTTCTACATCCTGTCCCCTGTTTATGCAATGCTGGGTATTGAACCCAAGCACTTCAGGCACAGTATGCAACAAGCACTTTACCTACGAACTACATACTCTAGTCCATGATATATATACTATAATATATTTTTCTTTTTTTTTTTTTTCAAGCTTAGAGCACTATAAGGCATGGGATTAAGCCCAGCTCTCCTCCGTCTATATTTAGAAGGTTCATATTTTGAGTCCTTTTGCTGTAGAAAAAAGACCCAGGCACTTTCCAGCCCAGAGCCTTTGCATAGAACACACAAGCCACCCTACTTCTGCATGGTGGACAGAAGTGGAAGAAATGGAGCTGCTATTGCTACAACTTCACTTGCTTCTCCCGAGCTTCTCAGAACTGATCTGCCTTGGAGGCTGCTATTACCCGTTTTGCCTAACCAGTAACTGATATGACTGGACTGCAGACACAGACAAAGAATACTGGTGCCCTAGACAGGCGTCTCAGTCATGTTGGTAGAGGGAGAGCCAGTGCCTGGGTATCAAGAGATGGCGCCAGTCACGCGTCGCTGAAAACAAAAACTCCTTATTCATTTGTTGACTGGACCCCAAACCTGCCTGCCGATCCAACTACCTCCTTCTAGTGGGGCGCGGGCAGGGAGGCTTGGAAAGGCCAGGCCCTGACCTGATGGAGCTCGTCTGCATGTTGCTGTGGACCACAGGGCCCCAGGGCAGGAGGTTGGGGAGGGACCCTCTGTTTGTGGACGCTTTAAAAACTCTCAGTTCAAGGCAGGACTGGTTCTTACGCAGTGGGTTCCAGGACAGCTGGGATAAGGGAGGACCCTCTGTCTCAAAAAGACCAAAAAAAAAAAAAAAAAAAAAAAAAACAACAAATAAAGAAAAGAACGTTGTCTAAGGAGCTCAGGGCAGAGAAGCTGAGGGAGACACTGAATACTTCTGTCTAGAACCGAAGCTGGCACAGAGAGCCTCCAGCCTGCAGCTGAGGGCGTCTGTCAGAATCATTTTTTATGAACTTGTGTGATGTGGAGTGGAGGCCGGCTTTGCAAGAGTGTGCAGTTCTTTCCTGTGTTATTTCCGAATGTCCACTCCATTCTCCCAACATGTATCACTTACTTTCTTTAGGAGGAAGACAGTACAAGATTGTCATTTAGTTCAAGATACCATACTCACAAAGATCAGTGAAGGTGATGGAAAATTTTAAAATCTTTGCTGAAGCAGGCGTGGGGGGCACGCTTTAACCTAGACTTGGGAGGCAAGAGGCAGGGGATCTTTAGGAGTTAAGGCCAGCCTGGTAGACAGAGTGACGTTCCAGGACGCTGGGGCTACCAGGGAGACACTGGTCTGAAAAGACCAAAAAAAAAAAAAAAAAAAAAAATCTTGCTTGATACTCTATGGTATGGTACGGAGTAGTGCCAGATGACCAGTGTGTGGAAGTCCTAGCACTCTACATTCCTCTGTATCACTTTTCAGACAGGCCAACCTGGCCCAACTGAGGGGTTCAGAAGGCTTTCAAGCTTTGTCTAAGAGGTCAACATACAGTAGATGTTGGCAAGGAGCTGGGATTTCAGGCTATAAGCTGCACCCCCCCACATCCCCTCGCATCAATGCACTCGCTTCCCACCAAGTCCCTGCCTGTACTGCACTGTCTCTTTGGGGTAGTTGGCACATGAGGTTTGCTGCCATTTCCGAGGCCTTCCTCTGCGTGTCTAGACTAAGAGAATTAGTTAAGTTTCTCATGCTCTCCAGGGTTTGCAGTGGCTGGAATTCACGGCCTCAGAGGTAAGTTCTGCCTCCTTCCTGGATCCCACATTCTGTGCTCTGAGGACAAGGGGGCCCAGAGGTGGGAAGTACAGCTGGCAGGAATGGACCCAGGCCCTCCTTCCCAGGCTGCCTTCCACGTCCTCTTCTTTGCCCTCCAACTGTGTGGAAACGGCAGAGCCCAGCTGTCCCATGATCCCACTTTCCCAGGTAGGCTGTTTACGGAGGAGGAGCCTCACGCATGGGATTAAGGAGATGAACACCAGGCCTGCCTATTTAGTTTTAATCTAGTGATGTGGGAGGGTTGCACTGTGCGTGCAGGTGTCTGCCAAGGCCACAGCAGGGCTTGAATTCCTTGGAGCTGAGTCTGCTGCGCTGCCTTGATGTTGTCTGGGAACACAAGTTCCGGTCCTCTGAGGGCAGCCACTGCTTTATTGTATTTTATTTTTTTATTGATTCTTGTCTTTTTGGACGGGTCTCCACTGTTCGCCCCAGCTGTCTGGAACTCACTGTTAGACCAGGCTGGGCCTTGAAACTCAAAAGATCGGCCTGCTCTGCCTCCAAGTGCTAGGAATAAAGGTGTGCGCCACCATGCTCATCCCGCAATATATTTTAAACGATTTGGTTGGGCTGGAAGAAATGGTCAACAGTTAAGAAACCTACTGATGGCTCTGTACAGAGGACCCGGGTTATGATTCAGCCACCGCATGGCAGCAAAGACGCATTTTTTAAGCTGGGGTGTGGTGGTGCACGCTTTAATCCTAGAACTTGGAGGTAACAGAGGCAGACAGATCGTCTGTGGTTCCAAGCAGCACTGGTTCACAGCGTGAGCTTCCAGGCCAGCTGGGCAAAAAAAAAAAACACGAGACCTGTCTCACACCCCCCCCAGCCAAATTTCTTATTACTTACTTTATTATGAAAACATTTATTTTAAACCCAGACAATTGATAGTTGCAATAGCTTCTAGTTCCAAATTTGTCGGAGAGGAAGTAGGTCGTTGGATCTTGTGAGACTGAGGCAAGTCCTGGTCTAAAAAGGAACACCAGGCCAGCTGTGGCTTACAGGGAGACCCTATCTCACCCTGCGCCACCCCCAAAAAAGATGTGTATGAGTGTTTTGCCTCAGTGTATGTAAGTGCCACCTGTGTCATGCAGTGGCCAGGAAGGCAGATGGAGGGCTCAATCCCTGGAACTGCGATTACGGGTGGTTACCTGCCATGATAGATGCTAATGACGAACCTGGTCCTACTGAAAGAAGCAGCACTGGTGCACACAGCTGAGCCTCTTCAAGAAGCCCCTGGCCGTTTTATTTAATGGATTTTGAATGTGGTGGGCTTAAAGTCTACCACTGCATCATTCCTTTGTCATCATTACATCTTGATCTTTTTCTGTTTCAAAGCTTTGTAAGAAAGAATTCACCCACAGTAAATGTTCGGTCTGCTTTATTCTTTTTTTTTTTTTAATTTTTTTTATTCTTTTTTATTTCTGTTGTTGTAATGTACTGTACTGCATGCAGGTTTGTGCACCGTGTCGTGCAATGCCGCGGAGGTCAGAAGAGGGCGTCGGATTCCCTGAATGGAGTTCTCCTGGAATTGGAGTTTTTGAAGACGGTTCTTGGAACGCCATGTGGGTGCTGGGGATCGAACCCGGGTCTCCTGAAGAGCGTGGACGCTCTTAACCGGCTAGCGCATCTTCCACCAGGTTGCTTTATCTTTATAACGTCAGGGGTCTTTTAAAAAATTTTAACCAGTTTGACAAGCTGGACATTGCGGTGGTAAAAGCTGTGATTGCGTAATGGGGGAACTTGAGAGTCAGGAGGATCAAGTACTGAGGCAGCCTAGGTACATGGGAAGTTGATAAGAACAAAAAACCTCTGTTTGTGTTTCATGGATGTATTAATTTTGCATGGAGATTCAGTTTTGTTGCCCCCCATTGTTTTTTTTAACATGTTTTGTTGTTATTAAACTTCTGCCAGTTGAGTTCCCTCAGACCTTGTGACTGTCTGAAATGTCCACATTTCCACTTCATTTTAAGACTGTTTCCCCATTGCTTCAGAACTTGTAGGTTGAAGCCCGCATCCAATCTTTCCATGCTGACACTTGCCTTTCCAGCAGAGTCATCGTCTTTCTACTTGTTCTTCACAGGGGGACCTATCACTTTCGTCATTGTCATTTTTCGATCTGTTTCTCCAGTCTTACTTTCATGTCTTCATGTGTTTGTCTGTGATGTGTAAGGCATATGGTTCCCTGCACAGCTACTACTCCTGCCTGGGGCCTGCTTGTTTGCATTATTTGTGGTCTGCGTGCCTCCAATCTCATTCTTTCCTCTCTCTCTTATTTCTGCATTATTCTCCTTCTATGATCCAAACATACTCTTTTGATAAGATTTTCGATATTATTTCTATAGTCTCTATCTCGTCCTCTCTCTGTTCTGATGTGTGTGTGATAGTTGTGTTGTGTGGTGTGTGTGTAGTAACTAGCTTAAGGCTCACTATATGTTAGAATACCACAGAGCCAGAAGGCGGTGTTGTATCCTGTAAATTGCAAGCCCCTATTGTAACCATTTAAAGTTTGCAAGTCAGAGCATAAAATACATTCCCACCTTTGCATAATTGTCACCACTGGCCATCTCCAGAACACTCTTCATCTTGGAAAATCGATGCTCTGGGGCTGGAGGTGTGTTCAAAGGCAGGCTGTCCACTTAGGACTTGGGAGACCCTGGGTTTGAACCCCAGCTCTGNGTTTCTTTTCTGATCTTGTCTATTTGGGGTCCTATGTGCTCTTGTATTTGTATGGACTTGTCTATTTTTTAGTTTGGGGAAATTTTCATCTTTTATTCTGTGAAGATCTGATCCATTACTATTCTCTTGAGATTTTCTCCTTTCTCTTTCCTATGATGCAGAGGTTGGTCTTTTCATAGTGTCCCATATTTTACTGGTTGTTCCACTTTTGTGTTATTTTTAATTTTCATAATCTTTTTGAGCTTTTTTTAATTGCTCTGTGTTATTTTCCAGGTTGATATTCTTTGTTCTGCTTCCTCCATTCTACTTCTGAGGCTTTTCCTTTTCTTTCTTCTTGATGACTGAGTGTTCTAATTCCTTTTTTGTTTCTCTCGTGTTTTCTTTAGTACTTTCCATTCCTTTTTGCAGCTTCTCAATCTCTTCTTTGTGCTTTTCAATCTCTTCTTGGTTGCTCCTTTCTTCTTTGGTTGGCTTCCTTTTTCGTGTTTCTACTTCCATTCGGAGTTTGTTTTTTCTCCTCTAGTTCTTTCTGGAGTTTTGTTATTGTTCCTTTGTTCTTTCCGAAGTTTGTCATTGTATCCATCTAGGTCCTTTTTGAGTTTTCTTCTCTCTCTTAGTTCTTTATTTGACTTCTTATTTTCTTTAAATTTCTCTGTGTATGTCTGCATTATTCGTCTAAGCTCTGTTCCTTGGGTCTCCTCCAAGGGGATCCCATTGTGGAGCTATCTCCTCCAGGTTTGGTTTGGGCCTGGTGTGGGGTTATCCTGTGCCTTTCCCATGTTGTCCCTTTCGTTGTGTTTGGCATATGCATTTCCCTTTTGTGGTTCAATCACAAACGACTTTTCACTATTTGAGGCTTTTTGTTTTGCTTGCCTCCTTCCGATGCTTTTTTTTTTTTCCCCCTTTCTCTCCTTTTTTTTTTAATTTTATTTTTTATTTTTATGGTGTATTGACTTGCCTAGGTTTCAGGTTTTCAGTTTTGTGTATATATTGGATGTTGGAAGCCTAAGTTAGTCTTCTCTTTCTGTTCTGAAGGTTCTCCAAAAGGAAGACCACTTGGATTCTTAGCGATTCACTTGGGGGGGGGGTTATTGTGTGCCTGATCTAGCCTGCGCCCTGGTCCCTCTGGGCCGGGGACCCCATAGACGGGTTCAGAGGGAGACCCTCTCCCAGCTGCCCCCCGCCAGACCACCCCTAGAGCTGTAGAGCTGTGTACCTGCCCTGGCGCGTTATAGCGTCTCCCCTGCGACCCAGGTTCCCACCCACAAGTCCCGCCGGGACCAGAGCAGAAGCAAACGCGACCCTCCGCTCACCCTGCCGCAGATGAGCACCGTCCCTCTGGGTCGGGGACCCCGTAGACGGGTTCAGAGTGAGACCCTCTCCCAGCTGCCCCCCGCCAGACCACCCCTAGAGCTGTAGAGCTGTGTACCTTCCCTGGCGCGTTATGGCGTCTCCTCTGCGACCCAGGTTCCCGCCCACAAGTCCGGCCGGGACCAGAGCAGAAGCAAAAGCGACCCTCTGCTCACCCTGCCGCGGAAGAGCGTGGTCCCTCTGGGCCGGGGACCCCATAGACGGGTTCAGAGCGAGACCCTCTCCCAGCTGCCCCCCGCCAGTCCACCCCTAGAGCTGTCTCAACCTTGGTTTTGACACAGGCAATCCCTCAAGACCTGCCTGGTACTGTAGTGAGTTTTCTACTTAACAGTCATCCTGAGACCATTGTTTTACTGTCATCCACTGTAGATCTGTCATAATCTTTCCCAGGCTTGAAACACTAGTGAGCTGCATTTGAGGCCTCCTGCCTCTCACAAATCCCTTGCACCACTTGGCAGGCAAAACCACCACAAGAAATCAAAGGCAGGCTTTTGTCCCATTTATAGAACAATACGGGCTTCCTTCAGGGCTGAAGCCACACCTGCGTATTCACTCAAGGAAAGTGTTTTATAACCGTGGAGTTCACTGTGCCAAAAAAATGCATTGTGATTCACATGTTTTCTCAATTATGTTTTAAAGTAAGTAGAAAGAGACATAATTAGCCTGATAAAATGATTAAGAATCCAGAGTCTGGGGAGATCAAAAGATTTTCAAATTTCACTTAGTACATTTCAAGGAAATTATTAGAGTGAAAATATTCTGCCCCTCATCACCCAGTCTTGTATTATTCATAATGACCCCTTCTCCATTTCTGTTGATTTTCAAAATAAAATTTTAGAATCTTGTAATAAAGTCACATCTACAATAAGGAATAAAACAGCTTTAAATTCTTCAGAGTAGGGGAAAAACCTACAAATAATGTGAAAGGTCACAGTTGATGCCTGTCCTGGTTAAAAACTACAAATGGCTTCAAGCTTCTGGTTTCCGATCTAAACAGGAATCAAGCACCTGCTGCTCTTCCAGAGGAGTTCATTTCCCACAGTGAGCACCTCAGGTCGTTGACAAACACCTGTAACCCCAGCTCTAAGAGATCTGGGCTGTCTTCTGGCCTTCACGGGCACTCCAAACACACACACACACACACACACACACACACACACACACACACACATGAGAGAGAGACAGAGAGACAGAGAGACAGAGATACAGAGACAGAGAAAGAGAGAGAGAGAGAGAGAGACAGAGAGACCCACAAACAAAAAAAAATGAATCAACCTGAATCATAGGAGTTGAATTTTCCAAACTATACTACTCTTCAGAAATTTCTGAATTCTTTACAATTTCAGACTTTGTCATGTAAATTCTAAGTAAATCTTTACCTGCAATAATGAAAAAAGCAAACATTAATCTTCATGTGACTAGTTTTCTTCCTGTACACCTTCAAGAAACAGGGACATAGTAAAAGATTTCATTTCAGTGAAGAGAGTTGATGGTCAGGTTTGACAACTCGACACGATGTAGAGTCATCTGGGAAGAGAATCTCAATGAGGGCTTGTTAGCTCACGCTGGTCTGTGGACAGGTGTATGGGGGATTGTCTTGATTACATTGACAGTGGGAAGACCTGTCCACTGTGGGTGGGCCCCATTCCCTGGGCTTGGCACCTTGGACTGTATGAGTGGAGAGAGTGATCTGAACACCAGAGGCACTCATGCATTCATTTATCTCCTCTTGACTGTAGAGGTAATAACCAGCCACTTCGAGTTCCTGCCTTGACTTCCCCATAGTGATGGAGTTGTAAGCCAAATAACCTTTTTCCTCTCTTAAGTTTGCAGTTGTCGGGCTGGAGAGATGGCCTAGCCATTAAGAGCACCGACCGCTCTTGCAGAGGACCCGGGTTCGATCCCCAGCACCCACATGGCAGTTAAGAACCGTCTGTAACTCCAATTCCAGGAGAACTCCAGTTCCAGGGGAATCCGACGCCCTCTTCTGACCTCCGCGGCATTGCACGACACGGGTGCACAGACCTGCATGCAGTCAGTACATTCATACACATTAATAAATAAAATAAAATAAAATAAAAAAGTTTGCACTTGTCAGGCTATTTTATCATAGCAACAGTAATGAAACTAGAACCAGAGGATTCTATGAGGTTGAATTAATATTCTAGCACTTGATTTGAACTACATTTGTCTCACAGGCACAGCTCTTCTATTAGAAGTTGACTCCTGCTTCCTTATATCTTGAACTTGTGCTAAGTCATGTGACTATCTTTGATGAAAGGATTTCTGCAGGTAAACTAGAAGCAAGGTCTGGAAATACTGTGCTGTGTTTATCCTTATTTGGCTCAGCCATCAGAACACGTCCCCAATAGCATTTCCTTGGCCTTGTACATCAGACCCAAATCTTTAGTCTAATAGCCAGAAGAAGTAAGATCACACAGATGTGTACAGCCAGGTCATTTCTCCTCATCCTAGGTCCTTGACAACAAGGGCATTGAAGGCCACTGGGTTTAAGAGCAGTTTATTTAAGAGCAGTTTTATATTTGTTGTTGCTATTGTTGTTTTGAGATAGGGTCTTCCTGTAGCCCCAATAGGCCTAGAAGTCACTATGTAAACCAGGCTGGCCTAGATCTCACAGAAATAGACTTGCCTCTGGCTCTACTGAAATTAAGAGTGTGCACTACCATGTCTGGTTTATATGGTATATTTTTAAAGTGTTTTTTTAAATGTATATTTATCATAAAAAACCTATTCACTCTTAGGTATACCATATTATATACCATATTGTGCATCCTGAAAATTCATATAACCATCCAACTATTGATATAAGCACAATATAAAACACTGTCATCACCCTGAATGCTCTTTGTTCCCCTTGGTAGCCATTCCCCTGTGCCTCCTCTGGTCCCTTCTGCTTCTGAACAGTTCTCCATCCTCATCATTTTGCCTTTGTCAGATATAAGATAGAGGTTCTCAGAATGGAGAACTGGCTCAGCAGTTAAGCTAACTCTGGTTGTCTTGTAGAGGACTCAGGATTGGTTCCCAACACCCACATGCAACTAACAACCATCTGTAACTACAGTTCCGGAATCTGCTGTCCTCTTCTGGCCTCTTCAGGTACTACACACACATGCTGCACTTAGATACATGAAGGTAAAAGGCTCATATATGTAAAATAACTTTTTTAATGATGCAAGGTTCTGTGCCTGTTTTTTCCTTAGAGCAACTGATTGAAATCCATTCATTCTGCAGCACATGCCAGAATTTGTCATTATTGTTCAAAAACATCCCTAGTTCCTTTACACACCACATAGTCTAGAGAAAACTGATTGTTTATAATTTGGGGCAACCAGCTTAAATGCTTGTTGAGATGAATTTCCTTATATTCATATAGTCACAGATGATACTGTCACATCAAAAGACAAGTTAATAAGAAAGGGGGGAAAAAGCAAATATTTACTAAAAGTTTTGCTTGTCACCAGAAGGCTCAGAAGGAGAACCAAAACACCCAGAGCGAATGGTCCATTTTTATATTTAGGAGCAGTGATGTGTTTACAGCAATGTTAAGATGGGAATGGACACAAAGATATGACCTAGTGGTCATAGTCTGAGTAGGCATGTTAGCTACTTTTCCATCAGTGTGATCAAACACTGAGAGAAGCACCTTAAGAAAGGAGAGTTTATTTTGGCTCAGAGATTGAGGCTGCAGTCCATCATGGCAGGGTATGCAGGGCATCATGGCTGCAGGAATGTGAGGCTGCTGCTCACATTGCATCCACAGTTGAGAAGCAGAAGGAGATGAATGTCGGTGCTCGGTTTGCTTTCTCCTTTTATTCAGTCCAGGTCCCCAGACCATGGGATGGTGGCACCCACATTCAAATTAGGTCTTCCTACCTTGACTGGCTCAATTTAGTATCTCCCACACAGACCAGAGATGTTGTCTCTTGGGTGATTAACCACCAGATAAAGTTAGTTCAGCATGGCTTGTCTACCGTAATTCTCTTACATAGCCTTCCTACATTCTAGGTATAGATCAGGACCCCTCTGTAATGGAAATTTATTATGACCTGTAGTTGGATGAGGGTAGGCCACAGAATTTCTTTATGGGCAACTAAATTGCTAGATGGAACAGAAAGGAAAGGTTAAAGTAATATTTTTAGAATGCCCAGTGGTACCTTCTGTTGCTCTAATAGTGCAATAAAAGGCATTTGTTCTTTGATACATGGTAACTGCTAAAGGTAATTGTTCTTTATCTTTTCCCCCTCTCCTTTTATCTTCATAGCTGTCACTGAGGTCTACTGTCTGTTCCACTGACTGCGATTGTTTTAAAGACCGGCCTGAGTTACTACATTATTTCTGTTTTCTAAACAGCTAGGAAATACCAGCTAGAATCAGACCTCTGGCCCTAGAGGGAAGAAAGCTGGGGAGAAAAATTAGCCTGTGTTCTAGAAAGAGGTTTCCTCAGAAAGGAAATTTCAAAGCTGTGTTCTTATTATTTAAAACTGTTTTAAAAGCAGACAGTCTTCCCTGTCAAATGAGATCTTTTAAATGAAAACACTGCTTTCTGGTGGTATGGTGCCATTTAGCATAATTTATCTTAATCATTGTCAACCCTAAAGGAAATAAAACTGGGAAAATATGAAATTGGATTTATGCTTTGCTGATTGGCACCTGGCTTAATTGTTGCCAAAGTCAAGGTCAAAAGCAGTGGAAGAAAATTTTACAAAAAAAAGTGTTCTCTCTTTTGAAGTTTGTGTCAGGTCTAGGATCTGTTTACTTATTTATTCTATTTTGTGCTGGGAAGAGATTCCACTTATTGATGTGGACATGAAGCAAACATTCCACCACCATCTTAAGTTCATCTCTCAATATACTTACCAAAGTTGTCTGGAGGAATGTTTGCCCCAAGGAAGAAAAACTCACGAGGAAATGGAAATTTGGTTTCAATGCTATGAACTTCTGAGCTGTAGCTTTTGTCCCAGAAGATGGAAAGCAGAAGGATGAGTGGTTGCTGAGGAGACAGACTGTCCTCATAGCCAGAACAACTGTGTTCACCATTAGAGCCACTGGCTGAGAAAGATTTCCCTGTGCTTAGCCATGTCCTGCTGAAGCCTGAAATTCCTTCATCTGTCTCTCTGTCTTAGCATTCATATCCTGGGTGGGGGGGGGTCTCATGCTTTGGCTGCTGAAACAGCCCTGTACAGCAACTTGTTTGCCACATGTGATTCTGAAAGAGACCCTTGCTTTTCCCCATGCCCTGTTGCCCTCCTCTCTCTCTCTCTCTCACACACACACCCCTCTCTTTTTTTGTCTGTCTTTATCTTTCTCTCTGCTTGTGTTCTCTTTCTGTCTGTCTCTCTGTCTCTCTCTGTCTCTCTCTGTCTCTCTGTCTCTCTCTCTCACACACAGACACACATACACACACACACACACACACACACACACACACACACTTGGCAGGAGGGATTTATCCTCTTTTTACAGTGAACTTTGTTTTCTTCCTGGGTCAGAAACCTATTTTGGTCTGGTTATGCCCCTTCTCCATTTCTATAAAGGGAACACCTTGATTCATGGGGGAAACATGAGGGAGACAGGCAGGCATTTACCTTAGAAATCAATGATAGCCAGCTTGAGGGAGGGAGGGTGTCTCAGAAGCAGAGTGGTATGCACACAGCTAAAGCACAAACAAGAATTAATATAAAATTAAAACACAACCAATACCACAAGTCAGGACAGTGAAGAGGGCTCATATTCTGTACCCCTCTCCTCTCAGCTAAATTCATCTCTTCCACTGCTAATCACCTCTTTCTAAGTCATGTGGCATAGAGCACGTAGTTAGAGGGAGCATCTAGATTTTCAGCTCAGGGCTTTAAGAGAGGGATTTACCAACTTCTCATTAAAAAACAAAAAGTCCCGCTGGGGGTGGTGGTGCACGCCTTTAATCCCAGCACTCTGGAGGCAGAGGCAGGTAGATCTCTGTGAGTTCAAGGCTAACCTGCTCTAAAAGTGAGTTCCATGACAGCTGGGGCTACTGGGAGGCCCTGTCTCAAAACACCCCCCAAAAATATCCCAAGGAAAAACTTGGACTGATTAAGACATGAGCTCCTGAGGGGCCAGAGCATACCCATATGTGGCACACTGATCCAGTAAGAAGAGTAATTCATGCCAACTGTGGGTCGGCATTTCTTCGCATAGTTTGCAGCTACGACACTTATACATGGTATGTGTGACTACATGCACTTTTCTAGCATTAACTCATGTGTGTGAATGTGAGCATCTCTATTTTTAACATATTAATTCAGATGAAGAGACTGGGACACAAAATGCTAGGAATTACCCAGGTCAGAGCTGGCCTAAATTGGGTCTTTCTAGGAACACAACACAGGAAGTGTTGCTTCAGTGAATGCTACGCGTTCACAAGGAAGGAGATTGGTACATTCAGTGAATGATATTTCTAGGTTTTTCTCCTGTCCCTCTGCTTTTTCTGTATGGATTTTTAACCCTGTTACTATGTGCTTTCTCACAGAGTGTCTATCATGGCAACCTTGTTGACCGGCTCCCTGTCCTTCTCCCCCAGTTGATGGAGGAATAATCTCTATCTGTCTGAGGTGCCAAGAACTGAGAAGTATTGGCATTTCGCAAAAGAGCAATTTATTTTCCTTTCCCTAATGTGTCATGTGCAGTTAAATGGCACTGACTTGAGCCCCTGCAGACTGGATTTCACAAAGATGGGCTGTCAGAGGCTGGGGGACGGTACTTTTGAGGAATGGGTGTCATCTCTGTGGATGTATCCCAATTACCATTTCTAGTAAGGAACCCAGCTTCACTCCAGAGATCTGTGGCCATCAGGAAAAGTGCCCAAGATGATGGACCATCCATCTCTCTTCCCAGTGGGACATCACCATCTTTTCTAACTTGTTCATCTGGAGTAATAGAAAACTCTAACTAAATAAAGGGGAAAGGGAGACAGAAAATAATCCATGGTGACTTATGCATCTTTCTCCATCCATAAATAACTTTATATTTCACTTCTGGCAGCAGAGCTGAGCCGGAAGGTAATGAGGCATTGTGCAAAACCCATCTGTTGCTCATAAGGGGAAAGGGCAGATTTACGGAGGAAGAATCTGGAGTGTGAGCCCTATTATTCTTAATGGGAGTTGCGCATCTAATTGGTCATGCTGAAAATATGCTCTATTATACTTTTTTTTCCCTGTGGCCAGATGGATGTGTTGGGCTGCAGTGCCATGAGGAAAAAAAGGCCTAAAGAATTCGAGAGCAAGAGTGGGCATCCCAGCCAGAGCAGAACTGGCAGGGCTGATGAGGACAGAGGTGTTTGTCCATGCGCCTGATTTAAAGATGTTTTGGAAAGAGCCCACAGGGTTTCATACAATACAAGTATGTCTATGTAGGGTTATGGGGTCTGGTCCTCTCGACTAAATTTCAATGGGCTCTTCATTACAATGGGCTCCTCTAGATAATTAGAGGCACATCTTCTCTCCACACCAGTTCTTGGTAGTCAGCCCAATCACCCATTCACAGTCATCATTTCTCAAGTGCTTAGTTTCTCCTGCTATGCTAAAATGCTGTGACCAAAGCAATGCCATATAGAAAGAAGAGTTTATTTGGGTTTTGGCTTCAGAGGGTTAAGAGTTCACAAGGGGTGGGGAGCACAGCGGGAGCAGAACGCTGAGTGCTCACATCTTCAACAAACAGAACAAATCCCAGTGTGAGGACAGCAAGACTATGACGTTTCAAAGCCTGCCTTCCCTGACATTCTTCCTCCAGTAAGTCTGCCTCTCCCAGGGATTCCAGGCCTGCCCTGAACAGCCCTACGAAGGGACCATGAATCCAAATAAGCCTATGGGGGGGGGGACTTCTCCTTCAAATCACCACAATTGCTTTGAGACTTCCTTGAATTGATGGAGGATAATGGCAATTGAAAGCCAGGCATCCTGGGATCATCTTTATCACAGTGGTAGAGAGACCTAGACAGCAAAGGCAAGCCATGTCTTATATACTGAATTCCCCTCAGTCATATTTGATTTAGATCTTGTGCTAGAATGTTCTTGAGAAAAACCATTAACCCAAATTGTGATAACATAATTTAAGCACCACAGGTACTTAATGCAAAAGCGTTGGTTGTCTTCTGGCATGTTTATTATGATGGGTGTTAGAAATAACATCTGATGGTTCATTTTTAAAGATTCCTCCAACCAGCTTTGGTCCAGCTAAAAATGGATGGAAAACACTTGACTGCTGATATGACCTGCTAGTCTAACTATTCTTCTTTGCCCTTTTACCCCCAAACTAAAGGTTTAGATTAAAATCTACTCATAGCCAAGCTTGCATACAAGGCCATTGATCTGATAAGCTTCAAAATAAATGGGCTATAAAAAGTGGAGAAGAATGCACATGTGGTTGTAATTCAGAAAGACAAATGTAAGCAACAGAAAGATAGCTAAATTATGTGTAAGATTATAACCTGATTATTTAATAAAAAGGGAAGAAGAGGACAATGGCCATGTGGTAAGGTTTATAACTGCACTCAGTCAGCGTGCCTGCCACCCCATCTTTGCAAGGATGTAAAATGAACTGCTTCACTCTTGCTAATCTGAGTCTGCAGCACTCTTATTATGTAGTGGGCATCGTAGTTTCTCACATGGATGAGGGGTCTTAGTTCATTTCTTGTTGCTTTGACCAGACACCACACGTGAAGTAACTGTAAGGAAGAAGGGTTTATTTCTGTTCTCCTTATGAGGGTGCATGACAAGCAGAGTGATTCCTGGCCATGGCCTGAGGACTGTGAGGCTGCTTGCTCATATCTTAGAGGAACAAGAAACAGAGATTAGACAGGAACTGGGCTGGGCCATATGACCTCCAAGTTCCTCCCTCACTGACCGACTTCATCTAGCAAGGCTTCACTTCCTAAAGACCCAGAACTTCCCAAATCAGCATCCCTCTCAGGGGCACAGATGTTCAAACACATGAGCCCAATGGGGATCTTGTACACTTAAACCATAACAGAAGGGATATACAATAGCAGAGGGGGAAAGCCCAGCACTTTAGACAGTCATTCTCCCTCCTGTAATACTGCCAGTTCTTTACACAGTCTCCAAGTTCCCACCCAAGGGAATAACAAGGAAGGACCCAATGAGACGTACTATGATCAATCTTAGAATGAGATACTTCCCTTCTACTGGACCCCAGAGGCCAAAACACTATCATTTGGTCTCTAGCAATTGGACATATTATGGAAAATACTTCCCACCTGCCCAGAGGGAAGAAATCTAGTTTTGATGAACGTTTGGAGCTGCCAGTGTCCCTGAGGTACTACTCCATTCCTTTGGAAGATGGTCAAACAGGATCTCCTGAGCCAGGGTGATTTCAGACTCTCAGTGCTGCTTGTGACCAATTCCAGACCAGAACTCTATTTTTTTTTTAATTTTCCGGTGGCATCACATGAGGGGATAGGGAGATGCTCAGACAGAGACAGAGAGATAAAGGACAATGCGGAGAAAAAGAAGAGGAGAGGACAGGAGGAAAAGGAAGAGGAGGTATAAAGGCTGGCTTCTGCTGCCAACTTACATACCTGAGAAGATGGAGGGAAGCTCAGTTGAGGAATTTCCTTTATGATAGGCCTGTGAGGATATCTGTGTGGTAGTTTCTTAGTTGCTGGTTGATGAGGGAGGACCCAGCCCACTCTGGGTTGTACCATCCCTGGGCAAGGTGTATAGATAGCAGTCTGAGTACACATCAGAGGAGCAACCCAGTAAGCAGCATTCCTCCATGGCATCAGCTTCAGCTTCTGCCTCCAGGTTCCTCCCTTGAGTTTCTGCCATGGCTTCACACAGTGATGAGTGACTGGTACATGGAAGCCAAATAAACCCTTTCTTCTCCAAGTTGTTTATGATGAAGGTGTATTATTGAAGCAATAGAGAAGCTAAGTAGGACAGGAAGGGAGAGGAGGATGCAGAGGACGGAAGAGGGAGAGGGAAATGGAGGAGATGAAGGTGGATAAGAGAGAGGAAGAACAATATATGAATCCATATTCTTTCATCTCCACATTGGCTAGTCACTGCCATGTCTCCCCTTCTTCCCTGTAAAGAACAAAGCTTGAGTAGACAAGGATCAGCCCTATTCACATTGTGAAGAACTCTTCTAATCTGTTAGAAGGCAGAATTCAGAAGGAGGCTGTCAGAGGCAAATCTGAGGGAGTGGGCAAAGAGAAGACACAGAGCTGAAGAAGTCAGGCAAATAGATTGTCCCGGAGACAGCCCAGCAGGCAATCTATTGCAGAGACTACAGAGGTCTGGGGAGTGTCCTGGACTCTCTGGAACCCTCCTTACCTTTCTCCCTCTTTCCCAGTCCAGGCCAAGAGGCTTCTCTTTTGAGATCCACTCCTTGACTGTCATAAGACTTGAGGGCAGCCTAAGCGAGTGCTAGGTACATGTGCCCTCTCCGGACCTGGTCCGTCTCCTCCATCTTTGAATTCTGGGCATAGAGGCACAAGAATTACTGCAACCCCCATATGGAGGCTTCATTAACTGTTCAATGCTGCTGAGCCAAGGGACTATTCCCATGTAAGAGGTAATAATGAGGTTCTGTTATATTCCAGCCAGCAGCAGTCCCAAATCCTTTTTCTCATCTGCCCACTTAGGCCTGCTCAAAGGGAAAAGGCATCAGTTTTCTGAAATCAGCCTCTCCCTCAGACAGGATCAAGTGCAGCAATAGCACAGAGGGAGTCCTGCAAGCAGCTGCTTCTGTCTTGTGGAGCGTTTTCATCTCAGATCCTAAAGTCCTTTCCAATCATCCATGGCTTTCTCTAAGCTTCCCAATCTCAAAACCAGTAGCAACGTGAAATCTGAGTGAGATATTGTGCAGAGAAGGCTTCTGAAAGGCCCTGGGAGGGCACGACTACCTTCCCACCTTCCACCATGAACAGAAGTAAAATAACCCAGGAAATAATGGACATCATTTTGAGATGTTTCCCAACCTTGGAGAAGGAGGTGGGCACTCTAGAATTATGGTTTTCACTCTCTGACCCCTGATGATGGTGGTGCTGTCCCTGGACCAATTATTCAATAACTCTCAGGGTAGCACTGGCTTCAGCTGGGTTAACATGGCAACATTCCAAGTCATCATGAGATACCCAGAGGTGGTGGGCTCTCAGTGCAAACTCTCACCTGGGTTGGTATTTGTGGAAAGTGTCAATGTTCAGCTGTAAAATCAGCTACTAGGGGAAAGAATTCTATCACCACATGTAAGACCCCAGCCTTTGCCTTAGAAAGCTGGCAGACGTTTACTCTAGGCTTCCTAGAGACTATGTACAGCCTGAATCTGAAATCGCGAAGTTTGGGGGGCTTGTTAATCCATGCCCTGGATCACTGACTTGAACTCATGTAGGATGCAATGCCCCCTGCGGAGCTGACTTGTCCTTCAGAATTTTTGTGGGGTACATTTGTGTTCTCTCTCTCTCTCTCTCTCTCTCTCTCTCTCTCTCTCTCTCTCTTGCCCCTTCCCTAGCTCTTTTCAATAAATATTTTTGAAAATTAGTTTTTACTCTTTGAGGATTTCATCCATGCATACACTGTTTTGATGAAATCTTCCCCTCATTCTGGCACCTCTCAGTCTTTCCCTGTACTCTGCAGCAGTGTTTCCTCTGTATATCAAAAGCCCACTGAGTCCACTTATTGCTGCCACCTTCTAGAGCATGGGTTTCCTCTCGAGGGTCATATCGCTGAAGAAAACAGAATTTCTCCCAGAAACCAGTAACTACTCACCCTGAAGTAGAGCATACTTCCATCTTCCACTTCCATGCTTTGATTGTGTCTGGTTAGATGTTGTACAGGTCCCATGAATACAGTCACAGCCTCTGTGAGTTTATGTAGACGATGCCATACAAATCATGTAGGCGATGCCATATAAATCATGTAGGCCTCCACTACTTCTAGTTCCTACAATATTTCTGCCCCCTTCTGTGATTTTCCTGAGTTTTTGGAGGAGAAGTGTGATATACATATCGCATTATTAACTTGAGCTTGTTGCATTGGGTTTTGAAGTAGAATGTCCTTCCCTGAAAAACTTCCATCTTAGTATCTTTCTTGTCACCTTTGACAAATGTCTGAATAATTTTTAAACATAACTTTCAAAGACATTTGTGCTGGATAGCTTTAGTGTCAACTTGACACACCTGGGTTGAGGGATCCTCAATTGGGGAATTGGCTCCATTGGATTGGCCCATGGCCACATCCATGGAGTATTGTCTTGATTGTTGAGCTGTGTGGGAAGGGCCCAGCCCACAATGAGTGGTGCCACTCTGGGCAGGTTGTTATGTACTGTATAAGAAGGCAGGCTGGGCATGGGCCAGGGGAGCAAGCCAGTGAACAGCATTCCTCCATGGCCTGTGCTTCAGCTCCTGCCTCCAGGTTCCTGCCCTGAGTTCCTGCCTTGGGCTCCCTAAGTGATGAACTGTGACCCAGGAGATATAAGCTGAATAAACCCTTTCCTCCCCAAGTTGGTGTTGGTCAGAGTGTTTTGTCACAGCAATGGAAGACAAACTGGAACAACATTCCACTATTTCTTTTCCTATTTCACATCAATTTTGGCTCAGTGGGAGTTCAGAAGCCCTGGACTCTGGCTCAAAAGAAGTAAAGGAAAACTGGAAAAGAAAATAGCTTAAAACATTTTTATCAATCCATTATCCTACTTTCTGTCACTAAGAAACCAACACAGACCACCACAACCTCAAACAATATGAGCAGAGCTGGACAAAGAAGACAGACACAACAGACTGCTCTGCAGGACCTGGGTTACAACTGCTTGTCACCATTGTTTGCTTTAGACAAGGTCAATGGATGGTTTGACCATTGAAATCCGCAGCAACTTCAGTAATTCCGAGGACCTTATTTGAATATTTTCTTGGTTCCGTGTCTGTTAAGTGATGAGGGGTCATCGAGCTCACCCACCCAGCCTATCTCTAATAGAAATCGCTTATTAATTTACCCAAGAAGCAAGCAGTTCCTCTTGAGGAAGCTCAGTGCAAATAATGGATCAGGACCAAGTCTCAACGTTCCCTGAAGTTGATAACAATGCCATCCTCTAGTCTAGAGGTATGAGGGTGGGTGAAATGGAAACTAGACTCTTCATTCCTTCACATTCTTCCATTCATATCCCTCACAGATTTAGAGCCACTTTACATTTATTTGATACAAATTCTGAAAGGTAGAGAGAGCACTGTCTCCATCACTGAGATGTAGAAAGAGATGTGAGGAGATCAAATGATTTGCTAAGTCACTTAGAAGAAGAAAGGGTGGTGCCTTAGTTAGAACATAATGACTTTCCCACTGTCTATCATATACACAATTCTCTACAGGTAAATTGTTTCTGAACCCACCGCCTGCATGACCCCAGAGCCTACTGCCTGCACTACCCCAGAGCCCACCACCTGAACGACCCCAGAGCCCAACGCCTGCATGACCCCAGAGCCCACCTCCTGCACGAACCCAGAGCCCACCACCTGCATGACCCCAGAGCCCACCACCTACACAACCCCAGAGCCCACCTCCTGCATGACCCCACTAACTATTCCATGTTAATCATCCTCTCATTTCCTTGGCAATGATAATAGCAGCCAATGTTTATTGAAGGCTTTTTAATGGTCAAGGCTTCATATTAGCCCTCATATGGATCCTATCATTGAAACATCTCAAGCCTCTCAGGGAACAGGTGCAAGTAAACCAACATTTCACAGCCATAGAATCTGTCAGCTATAGGACATATGGCATGTAGTTTAAATGTGTGCTGGTTATAACGTCATAGGTCATAGGAGGCAACTTACTATTGCTCTTTTACTAAATGGACAAAATGCCTCTTCTAAATATGTATAATTCTTTTGAATTTTTATTTTAATTATTTTGTTAGTGTTTTGCCTGCATACATTTAAGTGTACCCATGTCATACAATGCTTGTGGAGGTCAGAGGAGGCCAACAGATCCCCTGAAACTGGAGTTACAGACAGTTGTTAGCCATCATGTGGGTGCTGGGAACTGAACTTTTGTCCTCTAAAAGAAAAGTCAGTGTCCTTAACCATTGAGACATTTCTCCAGCTTCAGTATTTATGTTTCTACCCATAGATTTGTGCTGCTCTCTACGTTGGTCAGAGATGCTTTCTGTGGTGGGCCATAGTGCAGTGACTCATGACTAGTCCAGGTTCTCAGAATAACTGTCTGCTGAGCACTTGGGCCAAGGATCAGAGAACAACACAGGAGAGGGAAGAGGAAGAAGAGACAGAAGATGGGGAGGATCACTGTGACATGCCGTCTTCTAGATTTAACATGGCCATTGTAATCATGAACTCACTACAACTATGATTATGACCTGGGTATGACCAAGCCAACAAGATCAGGTGACACTCCATAAAGCAACACCAATTGAACTCTGTAGGTTATAAAAACGAGGAAGGAAAGAAAGAGCATATGAAAATGAGAGGGGAACCTGTTGGAGATTGTCCAGGGGAGAGACAGGGGGAGTTGGTGGTAGATAGGATCAAGATACAGTGTACATATGAAAATATCAAAGAATTCAAAAATATCTGAGATCATTGTTGGAGGAGGCTGGGAACTCAATAGATGCTCAGTAAATCTTGACAACATTTACTGAGGATTTCAGGACCCATTGTTATAGTGGCTGATGATACATGAAACTTTTCAAGTTCTTATATGAAGGGAATTTTCAAGTTCTTTACCAACTGTGATGATTAGTTTTGATGGTTGACTTCTGGGATAACCTGGGATTGGAGTCTCAGTGAAGAAATGTCGAGATTATTCTGGCCTGTGGGCAAGCCCATGAGGGATTTTCTTGATCGGCTTCCCTGAGGAGGGCTGTCCCACTCTGAATGTTGACAGCACCATGTCAAGGGCCGAGGCCCTGGGGTGATGGAAGGGGAGGGCCAGCGGAGCAGCCCGCGAGCGGCCATCAGTTCTCTGCTCTCCACTGCTGACTGCAGGTGTGATAGGAGCGACTTCTTCAGGTCTCGATGCTGTTTCTTCCCTTCCATGGTGGCCTGTAATCTGGAATTGTGTCCCAAATAAACTTTTTCTCCCTTAAATTGCTTTTGTCAAGATATTTTATCACCACCACAGTAAACAAAGCTATGGCACCTACTCTCTTAAGAGAACCAAACTCTAAATATGGTTTATATAAGGGGAGACACTCACCAGCTACTTTGTCTTCTAGCTCCCTTTAGGAATCCAGCTCAGTCATGTCTCAGTATATCCTATTATTTTCGTACATATAGCTTCCTTTCAAACAAGTAGGCTTTGAAGGATAGCCAGACTATTAAATCAAGCATGAAGAAATTACCTGGGACTCTCTGGGCTATCCACTTGCCTCGATTGCAAATAAGCTGTAGCTTCCACCTCTTTTGCAAGAGGCTGCTCATACACCGTAGAGGCAGCCGATTTCCTGGACATGTTGTTTAGCGCAATTGTCTATGCTGTGTAAAAAGCTTATTTTTACTGTTGAGTCAGACTCAGCATACCATGTCACTGTTTCCTAAAGGAAGATGACAATCCTGAAGTTTTAGGACAGTGTGCTGGAACTTGAGAATTAGGAAATCATTACATCTAGCTTCTCTTCTTGCACTAGTGTTTGGGGAGACACTGATTTGTTAAACAGTATTTAATAGTCACTACATTCAGATGGACAGCCAGAGCATACTCACACTGCTTAAGTTCTACTTTATAATTATTATTTTTTCATATAACCTCAATTAAACAAGAATTATATAATATCAGTATGAGAGGGTATATTATCTCTACTTAACAAAAATGTGAAGGGTTTCTTCCCAAGTGAAGGACAGGTGTGCCTTTAAGTCATCAGCACGTTCTGCAACATTGTTCTTTCAGGAAAGCAAGCCAGATGGCTTTGCATGCTTAGCTGTAATCTATCAAGATTTCAACCTGAGGGCCACATAATGCTACCCTAAGCACAGATTCTTTTTAATGCATTTTTCTCTGAACGGGTTTTGCTTATGTACCTTATGTAGCTTTTGCTTCTGGGACACCCTCTCATATCTTTGAGGTCTGGGTTAGGCGATTCTCCTTTAAGCTACCACAATATCTAATGCTGATTTTATCATTGCTCTTAGAATATTCCAGCCTCCCAATTTACATGTTCATCTTCTACTTCATAAAATGTACAGCTGGACCCCAAGTGAGACCGATGCAGAATTGCTCTATCCCTGGGTCCTGAGTTTACATGACCTGTAATCACTAGTAGGTACAAGAAACAAGGACTCTACAGCCTGGCAGTTTTCCCACTTCAAGTTCTAAATCTCTGGGATATCTACATGCAAGGATTTGCTCAGCCACGCAGAGCAGCCTGAATATCCTGGGGACTTAATGTTTCATTACCAGTATGGACTGGATGTCAGTGGATAAATACTCCTGTGTCTACTGAGAGCTGCATAACAAGCCAGCTGAAACATAGAGTTGTATAACACAGATTTTACCAAGGAGCTCATGGATTCTTGGAGTCAGGAATTGGGAAAGAATATAGTGAGGATATCTTGCCTTGACTCTGACGTTTAAGTCTTGTTTGAGAACCAGTAGAGGCTTGGAGTGACATGCTGACAGGGTAGGGATCATTTGAGTCTTCTTCCCTAATGCTTCTTATGGTCAAGGATGGCTGAAGGTATGTCCTCAGCTTAGTCTTATGGATGAAATGTTCTCATGTATCACGTGTATGGTTTGAACTCACAACATGAAGCCTGGATGCTGTGAGTGAGCATTCCATGAGAGACTGGAAGAAGCTCCCTTGCCCTCTCAGACCCAGGCTCTGGGGATGTCCAGAATTGCTTCCATCTGTCACAAGCTCCACCGTTATTCAAGACAAGAGAAGATAGGTCCAAGGCCTCAAGTAAAGTCTGGAGAATGCATGGTGAGAATGGATGTCAAAACTGGAAGCACGTTTTGCTGATGGGGATAAGGAAGAAGATATAGCAGACCCAGATCCTTAATTCCTTCAAACGCTCAGTAGGGCTAAACCCCAGCCCACCACAGTGATAGCTGATTCATAAACATGCACACCCCTGGCCTTCTAAAGCATTTGTCACCTACCCTGTCTATTTCGTCCTCTCTTGAACCACCTTTCAAATGTTCTCTCTACACATGTCCTTGACTTACAAATGTTTCTGGAAAAACCCACCTAAGAGAAATGGAGTCTTTATACAAGGTGTGTCTAGGTTCTAGCAGAGGAGTTATGTTAGACTGATTGCAGAACAGAAGTTGTTTGGAGGAATGGCTACTATCAGCTCAAGGATTGAGATAGCAATGATATTAGCTACTTTTCCTGCTACCATGACACAGTGCCTGACACAATCAAGGGGAGACTCATTTTGACTCATGGTTTCAAAGGATTTGGCCCATCATAATGGGGAGAGAAAGGCAGAACAACTGATATCACAATGGGTTAGGAGAGAGCGAGGCACGAATGTGGGGACAAGTCACCCCAAAGTGTCTACGCCCTTTGCCTGATTTCTATATCTTAACGTTTTCACAACTTTATATACTAGTGCCACTAGCTAGAAAACAATGGTTCAAACCATGGCCCTGTCATAGGGACCTGCCATATTCAAACCATAGTGAGGAACCACTATGTTTAGACTTAACAACTGTCCTAGTTTGTCTTCCATTGCTGTGACAAAACACTCTGACCGACACCAATTTTGGGAGGAAAGGGTTTATTCAGCTTACATCTCCTGGGTCACAGTTCATCACTCAGTGAGCCCAAGGCAGGAACTCAGGGCAGGAACTTGGAGGCAGGAGCTGAAGCACAGGCCATGGAGGAATGCTGTTCACTGGCTTGCTCCCCTGGCTCATGCCCAGCCTGCCTTCTCATATGGTACACAACAACCTGCCCAGGGTGGCACCATGCATTGTGAGCTGGGCCCTCCCACACTGCTGGACAATCAAGACAATACTCCACAGACGTGGCCACAGGCCAATCCAATGGAGCCAATTCCCCAATTAGGGCTCCCTCAACCCAGGTGTGTCAAGTTGACACTAAAGCTATCCAGCACAACAACCAAACTCTATTCTGGTATTTTCCACCATATATAGGTTAAGAGTTAGTGGGCTCTATAAAAGTTGCTGATGTTTCCCTCAAATTTTCTACAAAGAACAATGATCATGATCAGTCCATATCATTTGACTCCTGATCCGATACTGTTTTATTCCAACACAACAGTTACTGTCACCATTGGGTAATTATAACATGATTAGCATGTGTATGTGTGAAGAATAAGCTAGTAGATTCCATAGTATTATATAGGGAGTATGTTGGTTGGTGAGATGGCTCAGAGGGTAAAGGTGCTTGCAGCCAAGCTTGATGACCTGAGTTCAATCCCAGACCCACATGATGGGGGAAGAGAACCAACTCCTAAAAGGTATCCTCTGATTGCCACATGTTCACTGTGACAGATCCAGTACAGAGCATTTAATTGACTTTCTACACTCTTCTGTTCAAGAGTAGGAGCCTTTCCTTGATTTTCATAGTTTTAGACCATTTGCTTCATAGCATGTTCTCTCTCTCTTTTTTTTTTTTTTACAGGTATGAATCAAGAGGAGCAGAGGGGACATCACAAAGAATTTACAATATTTACACTTAGAATATTTGTCAATAAGTATTTCCTTCTTTATTTTTTTAATTTATTGGGGATTTTTTGTACAAAATTATGTTACAAATAGAATCTAGACCCGTGTCCCCCTCACAACCCCCCACCCCACCAGATTCACTCTTTCAGTCAGTTCTTTGATGCAGCCTTTTCTGTTGTTGGTGTTGTTGTTCTTTCCAATATGCATCACTCCCAACAAGAAATGTTTACAATTAGGTTATTGGCACTAGCATCCACAGATGAGGGATACAGATTGTTGTTGTTTTTCTGGGACTCTGTTACTTCACTTAACATAATATCTCTCAGTTACATCTATTTACTTGCAAAGTTCATGATTTTTTCCTTTTCTTTTTACTGCTGCATAGAACTCCATTGTGTAGATGTACCACCTTTTCTCTATCCACTCATCAGTTGAGGGGCATTTGGGTTGGTTCTGGCTTTTTGCTATTGTGAACAGAGCTGCAATAAACATAGCTGTGCATGTATTTCTGTGATAAGAAGAGTCTTGTGGGTATATACCCAGGAATAGTGTGACTGGGTCAGGTGGTAAGCTCATTTTGAGTCTTCCAAGGGTTCTCCACACTGCTTTCCATAGTGGCTGCACAAGTTTACATTCCCACCAGCAGTGGAGGAGTGTTCCCCTTTCCCCACAACCTCTCCAGCACTTGGTATCATTTGTTTTCTTGATCCTAGCCAGTCTTATTGGAGTAAGATGATATTTAAAAGTAGTTTTAATTTACATTTCCTTAAGTATTAGTGATGTAGAATACTTTTGAAGACGTTTCTCAGCCATCTCTAATTCTTCACTTGTGAAGTCTCTGTTCAGCTCTTTGCTCCATCTTTTGAGTGATTCATTTGTTTTCTTTCTTCTTTGTTTTTTGAGTAGTTTATATACTCTGGAAATAAATACTTTGTCCAATGTATCTGTGGTGAAGGTTTCCTCCCACTCTGGGTTTTCTCCTCACTTCCTTGATTGTTTCTTTTGATGTACAGAAGGTTTTGATTATAATGAGGTCCCATTTGTCAATTGTTGACCTTAATCCTTACACAGCTGCTATCTGATTTAAAAATTCTTTTCCTATGCCTATGTCTTGTAGTCTGCTGCCAACTTTTTCTTCTATCACCTTCAGAGTTTGGGGTTTCATGTTGGGGTCTTTAATCCACCTGGAGTTGACTTTTGTACAGGGCGAGAGGTAGGGGTTTAATTTCATTCTTCTACAAGTGGTGATCCAGTTTTGCCAACACCACTTGCTGAAGATGCTGTCTTTTCTCCATTGTGGCTTCTTGGACCCCTTGTCAAATATGAGGTGGCTGAAATTGTATGTGCTCAAGTTTGGATCTTCAGTTTTGTACCATTGGTCAACAGGTCTGTTTTGGTGCCAGTACCAAACTGTTTTTATGTCTATAGCCCTAGTATAGTTTGAAGTCTGGTATAGAGATCCCCCCTGTATTGGTATTTTCACTCTGGGTTGCTTTGGCTATTCGGGGTATTTTGTTTTTCCAAATGAAATTAAGGACTTTTTTTCCCAAGCCTGTGAAGAAACTCTTGGGGATTTTAACTGGGATTGCATTAAATCTGTACAAGACTTTGGATAGAATGGACATTTTTAAAAAAAAAAAAAAAAAAAAAAAAGGATGGGGGTAGGAAACCACTCCCTAACTGTAAACTAGAGCCACTTGTTACATGGTAATTTCCTATAAAACAGACATAATGTATTAACTGATTGATCGGACATAGGAACTGTGAAAGGATATTTCCTTATCTAGAGCCAAATTCAATAGTAAAGTGTTTAAGTTGTGTAATTAAGCCAAAATATTACTACATGGAAAGCTCTGACATCAGCAATGAATTATTCTGCCTAGGAGATGTTGGCTAGGGGATTCAAACCCGCCCCCCCCCCAAATTATAAAGGCCTTTTGCCTATAAGTGGGATATATGCAAGGAGAAAGACAGTAAGTCCCTGTTGTCGAAGACCTGGTGTGAGCATGAAAAATGTTATGAGACATCACTTGCTAGCGTACAACTGGCCTCTGCAAAGGCTAGAGAGTGTTACCAAAGGCCCTAAAGCAATACAGCAAAATATTGGTCTCCCTGAGACAAGCAAGACTCCTCGGTCAATATCAGCTACACCTCAATAGCCTGGAGATTCTGTGCAACAGTGGCAGCCAAGTGTCTATATATATCCCAAATCTATTTGGACTATTAGCTTCTCCTTGGAGGGATAACTCAACAGCTGATGCACAAGCTTGTGTCCTCTGGTGGTTGGGCGATTGTGAGCCACAGTAGGAACTTTCACCCTTTATAAAAAACCACAGTTTGCAGATTAGCAAGCCATCCAGCATCTGTGTCTTGCTCCATACTTAGCTTGACACTAATAAGTGGTTAACTGCTTTTAAAATGCCTATGACATCCAATAGCTTTGGTGCTTTTGTTATATGACTAAAAAGGGTATGCACTGGAAAGCTGATCAATCCATGAAAGGTGAAACAACCTGAATAGACTGGAGTCCAAAATGCAACTCCAAAGAAATTAGACTGTTTTCTTCTACACCACTTGCGTGCCCCTTGCCCAAAGCCCCAGGGTAACAAACTGGGGAAGAGGAGGCGTGGTAGATGTAAGGGCTGTGGAGAATTAGGGGTGGAAATCATGAGACCACAGATATATAGTCTGGACTGCCCTGTTGATCAAATGCTGTGCATACAAGAATTCTCCAACTGGTCTATGGGAACCTTGGGTTGTTCAAAATTTGGACATAGATACTTGCAAAATGCACCAAGTACCTGATTGTATGACATAATGAGTGACATCAATGCTATCTGCAAACAACTGTGTCATTGTATTGTAGAATACCTTAAAAAAATTATTAAAAAATAAATAAAAAATAAAAAAGATTAAAAAAAAAGAATGGACATTTTTACTATATTAATTTTCCCAATCCATGAGCATGGGAGGTTTTTCCATCTTCTGATGTCTTCTTCAATTTCCTTCTTCAGGGGTTTAAAATTTTTGTTGTAGAGATCTTTGGTATATTTGGTTAGGTTTGTTCCTAGGTATTTTATTGTTTTTGAGGCTATTGTGAGTAGGAAGGTCTCCTTGAATTCCTTCTTCAGTTGCTTGTTGTTGTTAAGAAAGGCTACTGATTTTTCTAGGTTAATTTTGTATCCTGCCACATTACTGAAGCTCTTGGTCATTTCTAGGAGTTTTCTGATGGAGTTTTTAGCTTCCCTTAAGTAAACAATCATATCATCAGCAAATAGGGATAGTTTGACTTCCTCTTTTCAATTAGAACTTCTTTAATTTCCTTTTCTTGCCTTATTGCCCTACCAAGGGTTTTAAGCACTATATTGAAAAGGAGTGGTGACAGGGGGCAGCCTTGCTGAGTTCCTACCTTTAAAGGGAATGCTTCTGTCATTCCCCATTTAGGATGATATTGGCTGTGGGTTTCCTGTATATGGCTTTGATTACATTGAGGAATGGTCTCTCCAATCCAATTCCCTCTAGGACTTTAAACATGAAGGGATGCTGGATTTTGTCAAATGCTTTTTCCACATCGATTGAGATGATCTTGTGGTTTTTGTATTTCAATCCATTTATATGTTTGATGATTTTTATTGATTTTCATATGTTGCACAATCCCTGCATTTCTGGTATGAATCCAACTTGGTCATGATGGATGATCTTCTTGATGTGGGTCTGTATGTGATTCATGAGTGTCCTGTTTAGAAGTTTTGCATCTGTGTTCATTAATGAGATGGGTCTATAGGTCTCCTTTTCTGCTGTATCTTTGCCTGGTTTTGGGAATAGAGTGATGCTGGCTTCATAGAAGGAATTTGGGAGAATTTCCTCTGCATCCTTCTAAACAATTTGAGTAATAAAGTTTAGCATGTTCTCTGATGTGAGCTTATCTGATGTCTCCTTATGACTAACCTTCAGTTGTGGTTCTTGGTCAGAGATATCACATATCCACTGCTATATGCTTTTCAGTGCCCTCAGGCAGCCAAGACAACACTCTGCTTTGTCCCTTGATCAATGGGGTTATCTGTGATGATTTCATGAAGATGTTGTCTACTAGGTTTTTCCACCTTTAATTCTTTCTTTGAAATCAAGAAGAATTTTGTGGGAAAAATATTGGCACAATATACATCTTCTGTTCCTTATAAAACTTTTAAATAATTTTATATCCTTATTAATTCATGTTTTCTTTCTATTGCAAAGATAATAGTTTTCACCGAATTTGTCCAAATAAAAGTTTCCAAGTCTAGTTTCTGTGTCCCACTGACATAGCTCATCATTCTTTGACCACCTTCTTACATCTTGGTACAAAGGATGATGGCTCCTTGTATGTTTCTTATATACATCTCTTCAATTACAATTGCTCATTTGTGGGTTGAAGAGATGGCTCAGTGGTTAAGAGCACTGACTGCTCTTGCACAGGACCTGGGCTCGATTCCCAGCACCCACATGGCAGCTAAGAACAGTCTTTAGTGCCGGGTGTGGTGGTGCATGCCTTTAATCCCAGCACTTGGGAGGCAGAGGCAGGCAGATCTCTTTGAGTTCAAGGTCAGCGTGGTGTACAGAATGAGCTCCAGGCCAGCTGGGACTAAAGGGAGACCCCGTCAAATCAATATATATATATATTTGACGTATATATATACGTCAATATATATTGATAAATATATATAAATAAATATATATATATAAATAAAATATATATATATATATGCATTATCTTTATCTATATCTATATATAAATCAAAAATATTAATATCTTGCGTATATATATGAGTATCATCTTATACTCAAATATTATATAGATACATAATACCATATATAATATATATTCATATATTTGATATATATTCATATATATATGAATATATATATATATATATTCATGCTCATTTGTTTAATGCTTATGCTTCATTTTAATGCTGTAACTAAGATCCAGTTGTCAAGTATTGTCACAGGAGTGTTACTGCTTCTAGTAGGCAGATGTAGACATTTATGTGTGTGATGTTGTGAGTATAAGGTGTAGATAGTATATATATTCGCTTGCCTGACTACCTGTTTATCTATTTGGTATTCATCAGTCTGTCTCTCTAAATAAGCCATGTCTTCTAAGATCTTGAGTTATAAGTCAACATTAGAAGGATAGTCATCTTTCTTCTCTGGCAAGGATCAGTTTAAATTCTCCTCTCTCTAGTATGCTTACTTATCTGATCAACCCTTTCTATCACAGTTCTCCTTGATACCTCACCTTATCATAAGCTTAGACACCTTCCTCACTTTGTTCAGAATGTAGAATCTCTTGCAGGGCTCCATCACCATGAATGCTTTTTCACGCCATCTGGACTTATTAAGCTATGTGCCAGCCCATCCTTCTACAAGTCTACTCTCCTGACCCTATGTGTGTTAGAACACTTTGAGCTCTGGTAGGAACCACTCTCCACCTTCCTACCCATGTGGTGGATCTCCAGACTGCTCCCATTCTGAAACCTCCACTGGGAGGTTATCCTTCCTGTAGTTTGTGTAGATAGTCTCCTTCTCCACAGCATCCTCTGGGTAAGGGAAGAAAAGAAGAAGGAACAAAAGGAAAGAAAATAAATGAGAAAAGGATTAGAAAAAACAAAGGAGAAATATTCATTGTTAGAGGTGATTTGACATTAGGAAATTGACTCCTATAAAATAGAAGATAGAAAACTATATTATAAAACCAAACTGTTGACTAATTAATGTATAGGAAGAATCATAATATATAATATATAATGTTATATATACATATATTATATATGTTATATACATTATACATTATATATTATATACATAATATATATAATATAATAACAATTCTGGCATTTTTAGCATGAATTCTGTGACCAGTCTTGGAGAAATAAAGTCAAACTCACAAATTACACTAGTAATTCTTGCTGTGAAATGCTAGCCGTGAGGCCTGGAAATACTGAAAATTCTCTTGGTCAATTCAACATTATGATGAGACTATTAAAGACCTGGTGAGGTGTTTGTAGGCCTGCAGGTCATTGAGGTTGGTCGTAATCAGCAACCTGTGGAAGCAGAAACTAAAAATGCAAGAGTCTGATTCCCAGCAGAAGAACCTAACCAGACTTTTCACTAGACTTGGTTGGAGACACAATGTTAGAATGTCCAGAAGATCATAAGATTACAATCGATAGAGAGTCTTTCTGGTAAAGAATAGTCATGCTATTGTCTCTTAATAAATAGTTAATGCAAATGGGTCTTTCAATCACCTATGTGTTCCTCAGGAAAGATCTCTTCTAGGGACTTTAAAAAATAGCATAAATACTATACCTACTTTTTGGGGGGAGTATTTTCGAGGCAGGGTCTCCCTTTTAGTACCAGCTGTCCTGGAGCTTGCAACCATGCCCTGTTACTATGCCTACTTTTAATCCCAGCAGGAGGCAGAGGCAGATGCAGGCTGATCTCTGTGAGTTCCAAACCAGCCTCGTCTATGTAGTGAGCTCCAGGCCAGCTGTGACTAAAGGGAGAGCCTTTCGCAAAAAGACGAAAAAAAAAAAAAAATAGGTCAGCAGATATTTTCATGGATTATTGTCTGCTATCAGCCCATGAGATCATGCTCCTACACAATGGTTCCTTAGGCCACTCACCTCCTTTCCCTTGAGGGTGCAATGTCTCCCCAACAATGTAGGTTGACACAGTGGTATCTCAGGCCATGAGCATTTCTTACCTTGTGAAGGTGCTTTCCTCTGCAGTTATCTTTCTAATTAGTGTGCATTTTTACCACTTGAGAGTATGTCCTAACCTGGTCTCTCATACCTCAGGAGAATGTTTTCCTCCACAAAGTGTATTTCAGATATTGTCCCTTCCCATTCCTTAAAAGTGCCAAATACAACTGGGTGTGGTGGTGCACGCCTTTAATCCTAGCACTTGGGAGGCAGAGGCAGGTGGATCTCTATGAATTCAAAGCCAACCTAGACTAAAGACACTGTCTCAAAAAAAAAAAAAAAAAAAGGAAGACCCTGTCCAAAAAAAAAAAAAAAAAAAAAAAAAAAAACAACAACAAAAGTTGGGGGCGGAGAGATGGCCTAGCAGTTAAGAGTGCCCGACTGCTCCTGCAGAGGACCCAGGTTCAATCCCCAGCACCCACATGGCGGCTGAGAACTGTCTCTAAGTCCAGTTCAAGGGGAATCCGACACCCACCGCGGCATTGCACGACATGGGTGCACAAACCTACATGCAGACAGTACATTCATGCACATAAAAAAATAAATAAAATATATTTTTTAAAGTGCCAAATACCCCCAAGAATGTAGATGGGCACCATGTTCTCTCTGGCTACAGTCCTTTCTGTGGAAGGGTTCCCACCTGTAGTGAACTCTCTGGACATTGCTTGCTCTCATCCTCTGAGGATGCCAAAATTAATCTGTAATAAACACTATCTTCCACACTATAATCTATGTAGTCTATCTAATTCTTTTCAAAAGACATCACAGGGACTTGAAAGCAAAGGGAAGACCAGAGCAAAACCCTGGCAAGTGGAAAAAGCCTAGCGGGGAGTTAAACAGATGACCATCAGCTAGATATCAGGGATCTCGAATGCAGGATATGTTTATTGCTGATTTTTTTAAGCCTTCCATGGGGACCATATTGGAATAGCTAAAACAGTACTACTGAGTCAGATGGTTCAAATGATGCCACATTGATCAGCATCAGTTTATGTCACTTTAATACATTTGATACACTTAACTAAATTTAGATAAAACCAAGTTTTCCTTCCCTCAAACAATATAAGGAACTTTACTTTCTTTCCTGTTTGCTTATTTGGTTGTTGGGTTGCTTGGGCATTGTTTTTCTCTATTTCAATCTCCATGCTGCATCTTTAGCCAATCAACACCTTTCTTTTTCCCTAGCAATTAGTGATGCATTCAATCAGTTTAGAGCAATTCAGTCTTGTTCAGAAAGACATCTCAGATCTAGCTTAAAAGTAATCTGTTGACTTTTGACTGTTTATTTTCTGAATAAGAGGTACTATATTTTATTTTTTATTTTATTTATTTATTTATTTATTTATTTTTTACTTTTTGAGACAGGGTCTCCCTGTAGCCCCTGCTGTCCTGGAATTTGCTCTGTAGACCAGGCTGGCCTTGAACTCATAGAGATCCACCCACCTCTGCCTCCCAAGTGCTAGGATTAAAGGTTTGTGCCACCACACCTGGCAAGAGGTACTTTATTAATGGGTTAGAAATGTATTACAGGGATCGGGGATTTCCCAAGGCCACCTGAAGCACAGGTAGGAGCTGGGTGCTTCAGCCACGTGGATTGTTGGATTTGATTTAATTGTCTTTGGCTCAGTTGGCTTTTGTGGCTGTGGGGTGGAGTTGTCCTCCCAGCTGGTATAAAAGGTGGATTTGTGTGAGTCTTGAGACTGGGGATTTCCCAAGACAACCTGAAGCACAGGTCAACACCTCCCCCCCACCACCAACAACTGGGATTGCCAGCGGAAGAATCCTACAGTGGGATCCCCCTGGGGATGGCCCAGGACACAGATATTAGAAGTACAGTTGTGAACATACTTAAAGAAGTCCAACACTATAAAGAGTAAATGAAAAAATTAAGATTAGAGAATGAAAAACTCAAGAAGGACCTAGAGAGAGAGAATGATAACTCTGGAAGGAAGTGGAAAAACTGAAAAGATCCCATGTTGAAAAAGACAAGGAAACCAACCAGCAAAGCAAAGAGCTACAGGAAGAGATTGAGAAGCTCCAAAATAAAGTGGAAATACGAAAGAAATCAGAAGATGAAATGCCAAAGGAAACCAAACACTCATTCAACCAAGAGGAAAGGAATGAAAAAAGCCTCAGAAGCAGAATGGAGGAAGCAGAACAAAGATTATCAAACCTGGAATATAACACAGAACAACTAAAAACTTCAAGTAAAGATTATGAAAGAATTAAAAATACACAAAAGTGGAACAACCAGGAACTGTGGGACACTATGAAAAGATCAAACCTCCACATCCTAGGAATAGAGAAGAAGAATCCCAAGAGAATGGTATTGATCAGATCTTCAACAGAATAATAGATGAAAAATTTTCCCAAACTAAAAAAAGACAAACCAATACAAATACAAGAAGCACACAGAACTCCAAACAGACAAATCAGAAAAGAAACTCTCCATGCCACATCATAGTTAAAATGCTGGATGCCCAAAACAAAGACAAAGTTCTGAAAGCCAAAGAGAAAAACGAGTTACCTATAAGGGGAAACCTATCAAAATTACAACTGACTTCTCAGTGCAGACTATGAAAGCAAGAAGAACGTGGAGCAAAACATTCCTAGTGTTAAAGGATTATAGATGCCAACCCAGGTTACTATACCCAGCAAATATGTCAATTCTAGTTGAAGGAGAGAGAAAAATCTTCCATGACATAAACAAGATGAAAGAATACATGTCCACAAAACCAACCCTTCAGAGAATACTTGAAGCAATTCAAAGGACAAAAGAAAGGAGAAACCATCCCAAGGCACCTAGAAAGAGAAATCAATAAAAGCATAACTGCAGAAGTAGAAACCTAAATCAAAACCGCAAATGGATAATAAGGTGAAAGGAAGCAACACAAACCTATCAGTCATAACCTTAAATATTAATGGAATAAATTCCCCAATCAAAAGACATAGACTGGGAGACTGGATTAGGAAACAGAATCCATCGATATGCTGTCTACAAGAAACACATCTTACCTTCAAGGACAGGCACCACCTTAAAGTGAAGGGATGGAAAAAAATATTCCAAGCAAATGGTACCAAAAAGAAAGCAGGTGTTGCTATTTTAATATCGGATAAAATAGACTTCAAAGTAAAAGAAATCAGAAGAGACAAAGAAGGCCATTACATTTTCATCAAAGGAACAATCCATCACCAAACTTGGTGCACCACAACTTTACTAAACACAATCCTTCATGACTAAGACACAGATTAATCCAAGTATGCCAAATAGGGGGATTTCATACCCCACTGAGCCATCTGGATAGGACATAAAATAAACAGAGAGATCAGAACTGAAAACACAATACACCAGATGGACCATCACAGATAGCTACAGAATATTCCATCCAAACACAGAGAATATACTTTCTACTCAGCACCCCATGGAACATCCCAAATTGACCACATACTGGGACACAAAAGAAACCTCAACAATACAAAAGGTTGAATTATTCCATGCATTCTATCAACCACAGTGCAATAAAGCTCACTATTCACACCAGGTAAGCCTACTACTATAAGAACACATGGGAGTAAACAACACATACTGACAAGAGTGGGACAGAGAAGAAATAAGAATGAAATAAAGACTAAATAAAACTGGAACTAAATGAAATGAACATGCAACACAACAAAACCTTGGGATATATTAAAAGTCAGTCCTAAGAGGGAAATTATAGCCGAGTGCCGACGTT
>VZQC01000543.1:1349195-1371256 GCA_009823505.1 Rhizomys pruinosus
AAAAAAAAAAAAAAAAAAAAAAAAAAACAGAAAGAGAAAAAGTAAACAATCTAACACTGCAGCTAAAAAAACCTTGAAAGGCAACAACAAGTGAATCCTAAACCCCAACAGACAGGAAGAAATAACAAAAATCAGAGCAGAAATCAATGAAATAGGAACAAAGAAAACAATACAAAAATCAATGAAGACTTTTCTTCTTTAAGTGCCTTCTGTTAGGCATTTTTTCATACCAAGGAAAACATTCGCTAATAACTTTCTCATGGGCATAGTGCTTAGACCATGTCTCTCCCAAATATAGAACTTAATAAGTTGTATTAAAACACTTGAAAAGGGTCACTCTGCCTGTGACCTTCTTTTTATGTGGGTAAAATTGTCACGTGAGAAAATCTTCCCATGTACCACCAAGAACCACAGAGAAATATGAACAAACAAACTTTATTCCACTAACCCTCAGCTACCAGGTCCTTTCCCACAATGGATTATCTGCACTCACATCATCTTATGTTGTAGCTGCTAATTTTGGCTTTCATCTGCCTTGTGAAGACTGTCATGTGTATATTAAAATGACAAAATAAGGGTCCTGGGAAGACAAATCAATTGGCAAATCACTTGCTCTTATGAGGACCTGATTTTGATTCCCAGAACCCATGGAAACATCTAGGCATGCACTTGTAATCCAAGTGTCCAGGATGTGGAGACAGGCGAATCTCTGGAGTGACGAGCCTGCTGAGCCTAACTGGGAATCTCCAGCATCAGGCAGAGACCCTGTCTCTATAATCACGTGGCTGAGCTCTGGTTTCCACATGCATGTGCACCTGCACACATAGACATGCACACACCCACACAACCAGAAAAGAATATATGGATGTTTGCTTGTGTTCATTTTTCTTATGCTGGTTTATTTCTTAGACTCAGTTAGAGACTGTAGGAAAGTGGGAGAAAATTGTGTCTTCCACTCTAGCTTAGTGCTCTAAGAACATTTCATATTTATTTCATTCAGGAATACAGTCTTATTCAGCTCAGTGGCAAAAGTCTGTGATCCTAGCACTTGACAGAGTAAGACGGGAAGATTGAGAGTCTCAAAACACCAAGGGCTTAAGGTTAGAGTGCGTGCCTTCCATGCAGAAAACCCTGGATTTGATCCCACACAGAACAAAAGGATGGTTCATAGATGAAACTAAAAAAGATTAAGCAACATGTCCAAACCTATTGGGGAACTGGATTCCCCTGGCCATCCCTTTGTGTTGTGTTGATACTCACAATCATTTTCCAAGGCCACAACTACAATGTATTTTCCTTGTTTTGTTATTGTCATGAAGAAATTTTCTGTACTTGCAACTGAAGGGCCAATGATCACTGTAACTTCAGCCTCAGAGTAAAGCATCCACAGAGATCACCCTGTGTGCTTCCAGATGAATTCGCACGACTGCAGAGCTCACTTGCCCAACTGCAGAGAACCAGAACCAGAGGTGCACTCCAAAGCGGGCTCTCGATATCCTGAAGATGTACCTCTATCATCATGTGGATAGCCAAACTCTTGTTTTATTTATTTGTTGGTTTGTCTGTTTAATTTTTCTTTGGAGACAAGGACTCACTGAAGATGGTCTAGAACCCATGATCTTCCTGCCTCAAGGCTACTGAGATCATTATGTATCACAAGATACAACCTAACCTTTAAGACCTTTCTGTGAACTTATTTTTCATAATGAATTCATTGTTTTCACATAGACTAGTGAGTCTCTGAGATTTATACCTGAAAGATTCCTAATACAATAAAGATTGTAACAATAGAATTCTGGGGCTATTTATTACCTATTATCAAATTGGTCCACATGGATATACCTACTTAGGCTCAGCCAAAATGGAGAATAGAGAACAAACATTCCTGAGAGCAGATGAGAAATGGACAGAACAAAGTGATCAAGGACTTGTAAATAGTTTTGATTTCTATGAAAACGTTTTTACTTTTCTTATTGATCCATATTTTAGGATTATCCAAACTAAGTATTTATAAATCCAGAGTTCAACATATAGACATTATGCTTACTAGCTACAATTAATAAAGCAATGTTTTATAAGAATACACACTTTTGCAAAGCTTGGTTTCCTAATACTATTCAGGGGAGAGGAAGAAAGAATTTATCTTCATTATCATGTTCCTGCTTGCACCCCGGAGGAGAACAGTGACCTCCTGGGCTACCAGCTTCCCAATATCTGCTTCTTGGAAAATTCAAAGACTCAGCCTACAGCTGGATTTTGCATTTAGGATGCTCCCCAGGGAAATCTCAGGCCATTAAAATTGAGATTCTCAAATGATTCAAATGAAGACTGTGCCCTTTGGCCATTTGATCTGAACTGAGCTGTTAGAGTGCCTGGGATGGCCTGGCACTTTGGAAGTCTTTCATCTCATTGGCCAGTACATCAGCAGTTATGACGATCAACAGGAATGAACAACGTATTTGCCTTGATACTCTTTTCAGGATCTTTCTTTGTATAGAAATTTAATTTTAAGTTAGCATACAAAGTGATGGCTTTCTTGATTCTTCTTTGTGGGGGACATCCTCCCCCACACTACTGTAACCATTCCTCTGCCCTTGCTCTTGCTGGGTTCCCTGTTTCCCCCAAGTAGTCCTTCCTTCTGCTTCTGTGTCACATGAATTCTATTGCTCTGCCTTCTTCCCTTGTCCCTCTACTTTGAGATATCTTCCTCATCTCTCATGGTCCCCTTTCTACTATCATCACAGTCTCTCTCTCTCTCTCTCTCACACACACACAGACACACACACACACACACACACACACACAGATTCCTTGTATGAGGAGAATTGCATTGTCTTTCTGACTCTTGTCTCTCTTAACACAATGAAGATCTGAAGATCCATTCATTCTCCTGAAAATGTTATGATTTCATTTTCTTTGTACCTGAACAAATTCCATTATGTATATAGACCATGTTTTCTTCATTCATTCATCTGCTGATTGATGTCTAAGTTGGTTCCATATACTAACTATTGTGAATAGTATCACAGCAAACATGGATGTGCATGTGAGCCTAGAAAACTTTGGTATGTATCCATAAATGGTTGTCTCTTCTTCCTTCTCTTTTCTTTTATTTTCTTATTTTTAGGCAGGGTCTCAAGGCCCAAGCTGGCCTTGAACTTGCTATGTCGTAACCAAGGATGACCTTGAAATTTGGATTCTCCTGTCTTCAACTCCTGGGTGCTGGGATGACAGGCATGCACTGCTATAGCTGGTTTGTTCAACACGGGTTCAGACCTTGGGCATACTGGCAAGCACTCTGCACAAACCTTGTTTTGAGGAATTGTCCTATCTTAACAACTTCCCTCCTTCTTGCATTCCTGACTGCTTTAGAAGCATATCTTATTGTCTCAGAAAGTTAAATTCTCCTCCAAAAAGAAAAAAAAAAAGCATAAAAAAAAACCTGTGAATTGATCACAATTCACTTAACCAGAATCTGTGCAATACTTTAAAAATCTTCCAACTTAGCTGAGGAGGGGTACTTGGCTAAGTCCTTCTCTATTTGACTTCCTTTGTTTTCACCGATTTCCCACAGATGATAACTGATTGGGAAAGAAAGCGAGGGCTTTCCCTTTCCACCTCCACAGCTCAATCCAGCAGTCTCTAGAAAGCATTCTACCCATTAGCAGAACGCCATCTCATTGTCGCTCAGTGGCGAAGCAGGGAGAGTGTTGGCAGTCTTGGCGTTCCTGAGGCACAGGCATGGGCACACTGTCACCATCAGCAGCCAGCTTGTGGACATGCTGAGGGTCACCCTCTTCATGTCATCTGGGCTTCATCTGACTCCTGAATCTCCCATTAAGACCAGTCATCTCCCCTCCCCTCAATGTGGTTTTCTCAGCAGCTTGCTGGCCTGTTCACCAGTTGGTTTGATTTATGATTTAATTTTATGGATGATATCACACAATTATCTCCAGATGGAATAATCAGGATGCAGGGCTGCTAACCAACGTCAGGAAGGAAGCAACAGCCATTTCTGCAATGTAATTATTGCTTTGTTTTGATTCCATAAATTTGTAGATGATGGGTGTACCTTTTCAGAGAGCTTCATTTGACTAATTCAAAGGAGATGACCTTGCCTGTTTATGTTTTTCCTGCTTTTCCTCTTATCACTCTGTACCCATCAGAGGGACACATCAATTTTGATTTGTGGGGTTAAATATATAAATAAAACCCAATCTGCTGCATTTATGATACAGGTACAGAGTCTTCCTAATGAAACAGGAATCCTAAGATTTTGATTTGGGCTAACACTGTGATGATGAACAGAAGCAGAAGGGTGTAATGGGTGTAGAGTTCATGATCTGTGGGTTCTCTCCTAACTCAGGTCACCTAAGTAAACCTGTCAAGCCAAAGACAGCAGCTCATAGGCCAGTCACTACCACTGTGGTCAGTGCATTCAGTCAGTATGTGATTCCAAGGTCCCAAATGATGCTTATTCTTAATGATCTTGATCTCATGCTATGGGATGCTGAAACATCCATCTTGTCTGATATTCTCCATTTTCCCTTAATAACTACTTGAAGTCACTCTCCACTTAACTACTTCTAACAACACAGTTCATATTCAAACTTAATTTTCAATGTGAGAATGTGAAGAAGTGAGGCCTTTGGGAGATGGGTTGGTCATGATGGAATGAAGGATTCATAAATAGTATTAAGAACCTCATGAATGAGACTTCATATAGCATTCAGTCCCTTTTTGGCTTTCTGCCTTCCCCATGTAAAGACACAGAATTCAAGGGACCATCTTGGAAGAAGAAATTGGGTCTTCATCAGAGAAGGAACCAGGCACATTTTGATCTTGGACTCCCCAGTCTCCAGAAGCATGTGAAATGGACTTCAAATGTTTAATAAATTGCGTAATTTATAGTATTTTGTTACAGCAACATAAATGGGCTAAGATATTGATAGAAAGAATTTAGAACACTGTCTCGATTGTACTAAAATGAAATTTATGGGAACAGCAAGATGGCTCAGTGGATGAAGGTGCATGCTGCCAAGACTGAAAATCTGAATTGAATCCCCAGGCCTAACATGGTAGGAGAGAACCAATTCCCACAATACATACCCAGTACACACACACACACACACACACACACACACACACCACACACACACACACACACACACACACACACCATATGCAAATTAAAAATGTTTAAAAATTAAAAATAATTGAAAGTGTGAAGTAGAATTATTAATTTTTTATTCGATTTTTGAGACAAGGTCTGATGTAGCCCAAGCTGTGCTGAAATCTAACATGTATCCAAGGATGAACTTGAATTCCTGATCCCCCTGCCTCCACTTCCTGAATGCTGGGACTACATGTTTGCAACATCATGGGGCATTAAAGTTTGAGATCATGTCTTTAACATTCTCTTGACACCCAGCGTGATAATGTTGGATGATGTAACAGCTGTCATCTTGACAATAGATTTGTAATCAGAAGACTGGTTTTCTTTGTAAAAAGACAAATTTGGTTCTCTCTCTCTCCCTCTCTCTTTCTCTCTCTCTCTCACACTTTCTCTCTTCTCCCCCTTCATTTTATTGCATCCTGTAGCAAGGAAGCCCTTACAAAATAGCAGCCGTGGAGTACCCAGTCTGTAACTTTATGAACCAATACATTTACTATATTATAAATGATCCAGCCTATACCATCAAAGTACCAAAAACGGGTACAAGGGAGGGAACATGAGCACGATTTCAACTTTAATTCACTTTTGAACTTCCAGCACCTACCAAAAAGGGTCCAAGCATTTCTGCCCACATCTGTGCAACTCAGAGACAGGGACAATGCCCAGGTGGCCAGTGCCACTCCAACTTCCTGCACAGACCAGGTAAGGATCTGTGCACCTCAGGGGTGACTGGATAAGGGGCAGGCCAAACCAGTAACCCTCCCTCTCCCTCTCCCCCTCCCCCTATACTGTGGCTATCCCACTGGGAACAGCTATAGAGACTCAGGGCACAAGGTAACAGAAGAGACAGCAAATCTGCTATTCCACAACCAACACAGGAGAATAGGCCTTCAATCCAAGGAAGAAACTCAAATTTCGCATCAGATTAGAATCAACAAATCAAATCCACATGCCAAAAGTACAACAAAAAATCAACAACATGGGAAAAGCAAATAATAAATCCCCAACAAATTCTATCAGACTTATAGAAGACTTCAACAACGAGTTCTCCCTGGAGGTAAACCAGGAGTCAGATCTTAAAAGAACAGTCATAGACATACTCAAAGAAATCAGTGAATGTAAAGAACAAACCAAAGAACTAAAAGGAGAGAATGAAAAACTCAGGACAGAACTAGAGGGAGAGAAGGAGAAACTCTAGGGGAAGTGGAAACACTGAAAAGATCCAATGCTTAAATGAAACAGGGAACCAACCAGAGAATCAAGAATCTAGAAGGAGAGAAGGACAAGCTCCAGAAGGAAACAGAAATACTAAAGAAATTACAGGATAAAATGAAAAAGGAAATCAAACACACAACAAATCAGCAGAAAAAGATGGGAGAAAGTCTCAGTAACAGACTAGATGAAGCAGAAAACAGAATATCAAGCCAGGAAGATAAGAAAGAAGAATTAGAATGCTCAAGTAAGGATTATGAAAAATTAAAAAAAAAACACACAAGAGTGGAACAATCAGGAAATGTGGGACACTAGGAAAAGATGAAAGAATCTCAGGAATGGTATTGGTATTGGCATTGATCAGATCTTCAACAGAAAAAATAGAAGAAAAATTCCCCAAACTGAAAAACCACAAACCCATACAAATACAAGAAGCACATAGAACACCAAATAGACAAGATCAGAAAAGAAATTCCCCAGGCCATAGCATACTTAAAATTCTAGAATGCCCGAAGCAAGACAAAACTGAGGCCACAAAGAGGAAAAACACAAGTTGATATATAACAGGGAAACCCAATCAAGAATTACAGGTGACTTTTTGACCACATATACTGGGAACAGAAAAACCTAAACATCAGCAACAACAAAAGGAAGGTTAAAACTGACAATAAATGAATAAACCACAACAAACATTGGTGATGACTTTGAAAGCAGTCCTTAGCGGGAAATGTATAGCACTAGGTGAGTACATTAACAAAACAGAAAGGTAAAAAAAAAAAACAAACAACTGAGAGACAACAAACTGAATCATAAAGACAAAAGACAAGACAAAATTACAAAAATTAGAGCAGAGATCAATGAAATAGAAATGAAGAAAGCAATACTAAGAATCAATGAAACCAAAAGATGATTCTTTGAAAGGTCAAACAAGATAGATAGACCTCTAGCCCAGTTAACCAAAAGAAAGAAAGAGCAATTCCAAATCAATGGAATTCAAGATGAAGGGGGAAACATCACAACAGACATCAAAAAGATTCAGACAATCATATGAGAATATTTTAAAAACTATACTAAGTTTGAAAACCTGAGAGAAATGGATGAATATCTGAAATCCTGGAATTCACCAAAGCTTACTCAAGAAGATAGCTTAAACTGACACATAACATATGAGTAAATTGAAATAGTAATTCAAAACCTCCCAACTAAGAGAAGCCCATGCCCAGATGGATTTACAGCAGAGTTCTATAAAACATTTAAAGAGGACATACAACCACTGTTACTGAAATTTATCAAAAGGATAGAAATAGAGGGAGAACTCCCAAATTCTTTCTACGAAGCCAGAATCACTCAAAGACCCAAACCAACAAAGATACAACCAAAAGAGAAACTATAGGCCAATTCATTAATGAACATAGTTGCAAAAATTCTCAACAAGATACTTGCAAATTTCATACAGGCACACATCAAAAAGATCATTCACCATGACCAAGTCAGATTTGTACCCAGAGATACAGGGATGGTTCACCATACACAAAGCAATAAATGTCATAAAACACATAAATGGGCTGAAAGACAAAAACCACATGGTTATCTCAATCACAGCAGAAATAGCCTTCAACAAATCCAGCATGCCTTCATATTTAAAGTCCTAGAGGGAATTGGACTGGAGGGAACATTGCTCAACATAATCAAAGCAATATATAACAAACCCACAACCAACATCACCCTAGATAGGAAAAAATTAGAAGCCTTCCCCTTAAAATCAGGAACCCAGCAAAGCTGCCCCCATCTCCACTCCTCTTCAATATAGTGTTTGAAAGCTTGCTACAGCAATGAAACAAGAGTAGAAAATTAAAGGAGTACTAATTAGAAAAGAGGAAGTCAAACTATCCTTTTCTGCAGATGATATGATAGTGTTCCTAAGGGATGTAAAAAACTCCACCAAGACACTCTTAGAAATGATCAGTAGTTTCAGTAAAGTGGCAGGATACAAAATTAACCTAAGAAAATAGGTAGGTTTTCTTTACACCAAAAATAAGGAGACTCTCTGAGTCACAATAGCCTAAAACAAACAGACAAACAAACGAATAAATACCTTGAAACAAACCTAACCAAAAACACCTAAAATCTCTACAATGAAAACTTTAAATAGCTGAAGGAGATTGAAAAAGATACCATAAGATGGAAAGACTTCCCATGCTCATGAATGGAGGAATTAATATAGTAAAAATGTCCATCCTACTCAAACTAATATACAGATTCAGTCCAATCCCAATCAAACTCCCCACGAGTTTCTTCTCATATTTAGAAAAAAAATCCCTAAATTCAAATGGAAAAACAAAAGACCTTGGATAGCCGATATAAAAAGAAATATAACATTGATGATGTTTAGTTTAACTAAACATCATCAATGTTATATTTCTATTTTATATGAAAGCAGGGGTACAGTTAAAAGGTGAATCCCTTAATGGGCTCTAGAATTAACCTACCACTTATGTTCAGACTTTGTAATATTGGTATATGGGTGGAGTGTATGTATGCATATTTTAGAGTAATATAAAATTAAAGGAAAAATGTGACTTTCTAAACACATTTTGGAATTAACTTATAGATTATTTTCAGTAGTCATAATTTAGGTATATGTGTGACATATATATGTGCATATATATGTATGTGTATATACATATATATATATATAGAGAGAGAGAGAGAGACAGAAGACATATGCCTATTTTAGACCAATACAAATTGGAGAGAACAATGACAAAAAAGGACTAGGTCGAAGAACTGACTGAAAAAGTAAACTTCTGCCCCAAACAGTAAACCTCTGAAAAATACAAACTTTAAAATGACTGAGAAAAGGATGCAAGAGATGTATGACAGAATGCATGAGCTTGGGTGGGGTAGGGGTACATGGAAGGAGGAATGACTCTAAACTGGATTGAGAAATATTGTATGAAATGCACAAAACTTCAATAAAATCATTAAACAAAGAAATTTGTCACTTTTGATCAATGTAAATAAAGATTGTTAATCTTGCTGATCTTTGTAAGAAAATGATTTTTGGTTCCATTGAATTTCCCCATTGACTTATTTATTCTCTATTTCAATAGCTCTCATTCAATTAATCATTATTGCCTTCCTGTGGTTTGTTTGAGATTCCTTTATTCCATTCATGTGTGATTTGTGTGTGTGTGTGTGTGTGTGTGTGTGTGTGTGTGTGTGTGTGTCTGGCATTCATATGTGTGCACACATGTTTTCATTTGTGTGGGTGCACCTGCATGTTAATGTCTAATCTCAGGGTTGATGCTGGGAACCTCCTTTGAAACCTCTTCCACCTTATTCATCCAGGCAGGGTCTTCCCAACAAACCCAGAGCTCACAGATGTGCTGGTCTCACCAGCCAGCTTGCTTTGGGGTGGGGAGCTCCTCTCTCTGCCTTCAAAGCCTGGAATTATGAGAGCCTTTACATCCACTAGGTACTTCCGTGGGTTTTGAGGACATGAACTCTGGTCCTCATGCTTGTGTGACAAGCTCTTTAACCACTTAGCCATTCTACCAGCCACCTGTGATTCATTATAAAAAGAAAAATGTTTCAAGAGTTTGTTTTGTGTATGATTGTAAGTGCATCCATGTCATGCAATACTTGAGGAGGACAGAAAAGGGTGTTGGATCCCATGGAACTGGAGTTATAGATGATTGTTAGCTATAGCGTGGGTGCTGGGATTCCAACCCGGGTCTTCTGTAAGAGCAGCCAATGCTCTTAACCATTCAGCCATTTCTCCAGCCCCCTGTTTGAGAATCTCTTACCTTGGTCTTATAGTTTCTTATGGTAAAATATTGGTATTAATTTAAGTCTTTTTTTTTTTTTTTTGTCTTTTTGAGACAGGGTCTCCCTTTAGTCCCAGCTGGCATGGAGCTGGCTCTGTAGACCAAGGCCAGTCTTGAACTCACAGAGATCCTCTTGCCTCTGCCTCCCAACTGCTGGGATTAAAGGTGTGTGCCACCACGCCAGGCCTTGTACATGCATTTTTACTTCTAAGCCCTGTTTTACTTGCATTGTAAATCTGTTGGCTTGTTGTCTTTCAACATTTATTCATCTAAAAATACTTTTCCATCTATCTTGTGACTTTTTAAAAAATATTTATTCATTGTTTAAGAGTATTGTTTTATTTCCATGTAATGGGAAAAATCAAAATTTCATTGTGATTGATTCTAATTTTATTCTATTTGTGACTGAAATTAAAATAAGCTAACATAATTTCAAACATTGGCTCTTATGGCTTAGCATGTGGTCATTATATGAATTACCATTTGGCTTATATAGAAGAATGCTCTATTTTTATTCATTTTTGTTCATTTGTTATTATTATTTGATATTAAGAGTTATTTGTGTGTGCTTGTATGTGGATGTGCACATGCCATGGCACACATGTGGAGGTTAGAGGACAACCTGCAAGAGTCAGTTATTTCCTTCAACCCAGTACCCCAGGAATTGAATTCAGATTGTCAGGCTTAGTGTAGGTGTTTTTGGTAGCAGATCCATCTAGCCAGATCTTCATGTTCATTTCTAACTTATTTATATTTTTAACTTAAAATGCACAGCTTGCACAAACAATATAGTTTGACAATATTTTGGTTTGTTTTGTACTTATCTCTTCAATCAATCTGTGCTTTTTGGATGGAGTATTGAATATATTTACATTAATGTTCATACTGAGAGTGTTGTATTTATATCTGCCATTTTCCTCTTTATTATGTCTTTTCTATCATTTTCTGTTGTTTTTCTACTCCATTTCTGCCTTCTTTTTAATTAAATAGATTTTTTTAGTTGATTTTAAAATTAAAGCCATACTTTATTTTATGGATAGCAATATAATTTACATGTTAAATTACACTTTAACAGCACAATTTGATATAGTTTTAAGGAGAAGAAAAAAGGAAAGGTGAAAAGTAGGCAAAATAACAAATAAGTCATGACAGAGGGTATAAAACTAAGCTTTCTCTAGCTTCAATTTCATTATAGTATTGAAAAAGATGGAAAATACTTTGAAGTGAATAAAAATGGATATGTGAATTCAACTTTGTGTGTACTGAACTAGCAAGAATCATTTTTGTAGTCTGAAACAATCCAACATGTGTTTTAACAATAGTTTATTTATTATTTTTATTTTATATGAATGAATGCATTGTCTACATGTATTTATGGGCATAATTTTGTAAATGCCTGCAGAGGTCAGAAGAGGGTGTGGAATCCTCTGGAACTGGAGTGACTGATGGTTATTATCCCCCATGAGTGTGCTGGGAGTTGATCCCAGGTCTTCTGCAAGAAAAGCTAGTGCTCTTAACCACTGAGCCATTTCTCCCCTAGTCCCCAACATGTGTTATTCCTGTAAGTTTAGTTGCTGTAAAAGTTAGAGATTTCTCTTTAATTCCATTGGCCAGGAGTGCAATAAGAATTAGATATGAGTGGGTCATTTGTTTTCTTGCTCTTTTGTTTTTTGACTAGTTTATATACTCTGGATGTTAATGCTCTGTCAGATGTATCACTGGTGAAGGTTTCCTCCCACTCTGTGGGTTTTCTCTTCACTTCTTTGATTGTTTCTTTCTCTGTACAGAAGCTTTGAGTTTAATAAGGTCCCAATTATCAATTGTTGTTGTTATTTCCTGAGAAGATGCTGTCTGATTTAGAAAGTCTTTTCTAACACCTATGTCTTGTAGGTTACTGCCAATGTTTCCTTCTATCATTTTCAGAAATTTTGGGTTTAATATTGAGGTCTTTGATCCATTTGGAGATGACTTTTGTGCAGAGTGAGAGGTAGGGGTTTAATTTTATTCTTCTACAAGTGGTGATCCAGTTGTACCAACACTATTTGCTGAAGATGCTGTCTTTCCTCCATTGAGTCTTCTTGGCACCTTTGTCAAATATGAGGTGGCTGAAATTTTATGTGGACAAGTTCCATTGATCTACAGGTCTGTTTTTCTGTCAATGCCAGGCTGTTTTTATGACTAGCCTTGTAATGTAGTTTGAAGTCTGGTATGGTAGTCCCCCTCCCCCCAATTGCTCTCAAAAGTTGGAGTAGAGAGCTGAACAGAAACTTCACAAATGAAGAAGTAAAGATGGCCAAGAAACATCTTAAAAAGTGTTCAGTGTCGCTAATAATTAAGGAAATGGAAATTAAAACCACTTTAAGATTTTATCTTATTCTGGTAAGACTGGCTATAATCAAGAAAACAAAGGATACCAAGTGCTAGAGAGTTTGTGGGGAAAAGGAACACTCATCCATTGCTGGTGGGAATGCAAACTGATGCAACCTCTATGAAAAGCAGTGTGGAGAACTCTTAAAAGATTCAGAATGTGCCTACCACCTGACCCAGTCATACCGCTCCTGGGTATATACCCATAAGACTCATCCTATTGTAGAGATACATGCACATCCATGTTTATTGCAGGTCTCTTCACAACAGCGAAGAGCTGGAAGCAACCCAAGTGTCCCTCAACCAATGAGTGGATAAAGAAAATGTGGTAGGTACATCTACACAATGGAATTCTAGAAAACATCATGAACTTTGCAAGTAAACAGATGGAACTAGAAGCCATTATGCTAAGTGAAGTAACACAGTCCCAGAAAAACAAACAACGTATGGTGTCCCTCATTTGTGGATCCTAGCACCAAATCTATATTTATAAGGCAAAGTGAATAATAATTTTTTTTCTGAAATATAATACCTGTTGTTACTCATCAACTTGTTATGTAATGTAGGAATGTAATGTAGTATTTTTTCTTTACCTGCATACAACTCTATTGTTAAAACGTGAATCCCTAAACATGTTTTGGAATTAACCTATAGTTTATTTTTAGAAGTCATAATTTTGGTATATGTGTGGCATATATATATATATATATATATATTATATAGTACTATATAATATATATAATTACAATTGGGGAGGAACAAAAGACTATAAACGAAAAAAGACGGGTCAAAAGAACTGAGTGAATCACAGTAAAGCTTCTGCTTCAAACAGGTAATATTCTTTCTGATCAATTATTTTGTTAAAAGACAGAAAAATGCAAGAACATCGTTAGGCAGATTAACATTGTAGCTCTGTCATGGGTGGGAGGCAAGGAAGGGGGAAATGGATGTAATTTGATGCATATTTGGAACACCACTCCAATACAACACGAGAAAGGATGACTGAGATTGAAGATGTACTGACGAACAGTGAACTTCTGATCAAACAGTCTAATTCTTCTCATGGAGAATATTGAAAAAGACTGAGAAAAAAAAAAAAAAAAAAAAAAAACATGTTTGGCAGAATGCATGAGCTCTGGTGGGGTGGGCAAACGGGGGGGGGGCACGGGTCTAGATTTGTTAAAAAAAATAAAAAATAAATAAAATAAAGAAATGTTTGAAATGCACAAAACTTCAATAAAAAAAGAAAAACGAAAAGAATTGGACATGATTAGTCATTGAACATATTTGTTGTATTAACCCACTTGTAAAAAAAAGAATAGTTTTTACATTTGTTAGAGGGAGTTACACCTGCAGTTTTCCTCTTTTTGTGAGTTTGAATAGATATTCTCAAATGTACTGTTTTCATTTTCTACTAATTCTTTCATTATTTTCCCATTCTTTCCTTCATAACTGTCTTGAAGGTCACTACAGGTATCTTGTACCCATTTAATCTGAATGTGAATATTTTAATCAAATATATCTTCTATTTTTTACAAGTAAGCATAACAGATACCTTAACAGTCCTGTTCAGAAGGGATATGATTTTCCTATGTTGCTTTTCCTGATGCCGGGGGTCCTTTTCCTTTTTCCCTTTTTTTGTGAATTCTATACATAAGTATTGTCTCTGCATTATTTCCATCCCTCCCAGGCCTCCTCCAATTTCTCCTGTTTCCAGCTTCCTCTCAGTTTCTTGCCTTTTTCTTTAGCTATTAGTGTTATGTATGCATACACACATTGATAAACATACATGCATTTAGTGGTGCTCATGTGCATTATGTTTAGGGCTACACACTTGGGAATAGATAATTTCTCAAGGAATTAGTCTTAGAAGGAAATGGATTCTGTCCTTCTCCCAGCATCCATTGATTGCCTGCAGCTCTTCATCGTGAGGTGGGACCCCATGAAATTTCCCCCATCCACCATGGCATGTCAACTTGTTTTGTCCTTATTCAGATCTCATTAGACTACCATACTATGGAGATGCCATTGTTTTCTCATCCATATCATGTCTAGGATGACTTAACTAGCAGCAGAAATCTATTTTGTCTGGCTTCTACACTCTCTCAAATATATCTTTACTACGCCACTCTTTGTGCTTTTATTGCCTTTCAAATAAATCTCTATGTATTTTAAGGTTGCAACATAGTTTTATTATTATTGCTTTATGCAATTGGCTTTTGAATAAGATAGGGTAATCAAAGATACAGTTATTCTAATGTTTATGTTTATCTACATTGTATTGCTTAATGCTTTCATCTTTGTCTACCTGGAAAAAAAAGCTACTTTATAGAGGAAGGATTTACATTGCTCACAATTCAGAGGAATGCCCTTCCTCATGACAGGGAATGAACAGCAGCTGCAGCACTAGGCTGCTGGGTACAGAGCTCCTGCATTGAAAAGCAGAGAGACACGAGTGAGGATGCTCTGCTTGCTTCTCTCTTTGTTCCTTGTTAGTCTGTCTGGGACTCCTGTCCACAAAATGGCGCTGTCCACATTCAGGGTGGGTCTGTCTTTTTTAGTTAAACTTCTTTGGAAACACTTTCACAAACATTCCAGAGGTTTGTCTCCTAGGCAAGATTCTAAAGCAGTCAAGTTGACAATGGAGTTTAACCATCATAGATGTCTTTGTATTTAATGATGTTCTTATCTAGTTCATAGAAATTCAGATTTCTGCCTAGTGATCTACTTCAGCTTGAAAAACTCTTTGTAGCTTTTCATTGTAAAGTGAGTCCACTACTAATGAATATTCTCAGTTTATATTTTTTTTTTGAGAATTTGTTAGTTTCACCTTCATTGTTGACTAATGTGTTGAAGTCAATATATATTTCTTAGGTGGCAGACTTTTCTTTCATCACAGAATACATAGGCATTCCACTGCATTTCTGCTTCAATAATCTCTGAGGTGACATCATCTGTTTAGTTTTTGATGTGATTTAAAATTTTTTTTAATTTTATTTATTTTGTATGTGTATGAATGTACTGTATGTATGTAGGTCTGTGCACCCGTGGCATGCAATGCTGCAGAGATCAGAAGAGGGTGTAGGATTCCCCTGGAACTGGAGTTAAAGACGGTTCTCAGCCACCATGAAGATGCTGGGGATCAAACCCGGGTCCTCTGCAAGACCAGTCGGTGCTCTTAACCACTAGGCCATCTCTCCAGCCCCTTGATGTGCTTTTTAAGAGAATGAAATGCTTCTCTCTTGCTGCCTTCAAATTTTTTTTTTGTCCTTACTTTCAGTCGTATATTTTTATGGAACCCCCTAACTGTCAATATCCTTGAAATTTTCTTTATATTAATTAGAAAATGTTTTATTTACAAAAAAAAAAAAACTCAGAAAAGAGTTGTTGTTCTGCCTTCCGGATTTCTAGTTATTTGTGATGAGAAAACCAACATTATCAGTTACTCAGACACAGCAATCTCTCTGGGTGCTTTCTGACATCATGTCATTATGAAACTTGCTGAGTTATTGCAGCCACAGCCCATGCTTTCCCAACATTGGCAAGAGGATTTTCACCCTCTGGTGGGGTGAGGCACTGAAATTTAAACCTCAGATCGAGCTGAAGAGATGGCTCCCACAGTTAAGACAAAAGCTGCTTTGCAGAAGACCTCTGGGTCGTATATGACATATTATAAGTGAGATAGATTAAATGATATATCGATTAGTGTGTGTATTAGGGTTTTTTGTTGCCCGTAAGTAGATATATATAACTATAACTTACTTATATATATATATATAGATATTATATAACACCCAAAAAAAAAATAATATATATATATATATATATACTTATATCATATATTATTTATATATATAATATATATATATACTTATTATATATTCTTACAATAATATATATATATATATATATATATATATATATATATATACTTACAGGCAAAAAAAACCCTAATACACATAGGATGAAAGTAAAATGAACAATAAAATCTTTTTAAATCTAAAAAAAAACTGATAGTGCCAAAACTTAATTTCTAATTTACTGCAAAATAATGGCGTCTAAGTAGAAAGACTAAACAAATAAGATCTTATTTTTATAGGAGATTTCAAAGGTAGTAAATATATGTCTAAAGATTTGTAGACCTTGGACTAACCCTGTGGATGGGTAATTAGCTCCCCAGAAAGAAATTTCATCTCATTAGTATCTATCAAAAACTCACTTTTTTCCTCTGGAATGCTAATTACTTCCTAGAAGAAGACAGTAAATTGTGGTAGTTGACATATTTCTACCCACTCTAGAATTAGAATAATTTTTCTTTTAACTGTAAAATTAAATTCCAACCTTCTCAAGGCAGTGAATCCTTTGTGGGAAGGAAAATAGAGCCTGGAGCCAATAGCTATGGATGCCCTCCTTTCCATGAAATCAAGACAGTGGTCATCACCAACCCCCAAAGCTCGAGGCTTCATAATACAGTCTGCTCAGCTTTAGAAACCAAATGTCAAAATGATTGCTAAGTCCCCACTGAAGAATCAGCTTTGTAAATGGAAGCACATGAGGTGGGGCACATTCAATGCTCGCTAGCTCTAGGTTGTCCTCTAGTTTTGAAGACAGATAACACTTGGGATTCAGAGATAGTTCACTTGGTAAATTGCTTGCGGTGCATGCATGAGGACCTATATTCAGGTCCCTAGCACTCATGTAAAACCTGGGCATGCCAATGTACTCCTATAACACCAGTCCTGGAGAAGTGAAGACATCAGAATCCTAGGAGCTCAATGGCTAGCCAGCACAGGTAAAGTAGTGAGCTTCAACTTCACTGAGAGACACCCTGTCTCCAAACTTTCAATAATGGTAGAGAATTGTGGGCAGAGAAATGGTCGGTACATTGTGGGCAAAAAATAATGCACCTATTTGTTCTTCATCTTTGCTTTTTGCTTTGTTTCAGTGGTGGTGTTGGGTTTTGGTGTGTGAATAGATGGTGATATTCTTACCTGGGCAGGTATATGTGTAGGCTGGAGGTTGCTGGTGGGATGTCTTTTTCTATTGCTCTCCACCTTTGTTGAGACAAGGTCTCTCGCTGAACCAGGAGATCACTGTTTCAGATAGCGGGCTGGCCAACCAGCTCCTAGGATCTGCCTGTTTCTCTACCAGCATGGTAGTTACAGATGCACAGGGCCACACCTGGCTTTTGCATGGGTTTGAGGAATCCAGATTCTACTCCTCATGGCTGCACAGCAAGCACTTTACTCCTTGAGCCATCTCCATAGCCCTGTCTTTCATCTTTAGAAACAGGCACATTTGGAATTAATTTCTGCTTCATGAATTCTATGAGACATAATAGAAAAGTTTCCATTCTGCTAATTGTAAAGAACAAGGTCCCCAATATAGCATTCTTATCACAAGTTGGACTAACTGCTCTGATGGAGAGATCATTAGAAAGAATTTTCTAGCTGTCTGAAGTGTCTGGCACCAGATTATTAGCTGCTGCAAAAGTAAGTTAGTGGCCTCAACCAGCAAGAAACCCCTCAAAACTCCATACTCCCAAATCAAAACCCTGTCACACAAATTTTTGGCTGTTTTATTAGGGATCCTCAAACTCAGCTACTGCCACTGGGACATTTCCTCATTTCTGAGGGGACAGCATTCAACAAGGAGTCTATCTCAGTTGCTGCATGATGCTTAGCATGGCTTTCCCCTCTGTACTCCCTGTCAATAATTCCTCCCCTCTATAGAACAATTAACATTTCTCCAAAGATCAACCAATCACATCTAAAAGCAGCAAAACATCCTTTATATGACAAGGACCACTTATTGACCTCAAAGAGGCATCAAATTACCAATTTTAATTGTAAATTTTATTCTTTCCTTTTCCTTGTAGTAATTTTCTGAGGCTGCCGTGACAAAATACCACAGGCTATAAAGGTTAAAGTACAGAAGTCAGCATTCTCTCAATTTTTGAGGCTAGAAGTCCAAGATAAAGATGTCATCTGGTTTGCATTCTTTTAAGGTGTCTCTGCTTGGCTGGAAGATTACCGCTGCTGAAAGTCAAATGTCCATGTCCTCCAAAATGTATATATTGAAGGTTTAGTCCCTAACATGATCATGATTGAAGGGGAATCCTTGAGAGGTAATTAGATTATGAGGTTACAGACCTCATGGGTAAGGATCTATCAGGAGACATGATTCTCATTCTCTCTCTCTCTCTCTCTCTCTCTCTCTCTCTCTCTCTCTCTCTCTCTCTCTCTCTTGTGCAAACATAGTGAGAAGATGGGATCTGCAAACCCAGAAAAGGGCCATGCATACCTGTTGCTATGATCACATCCTCCAGAGCTGCAAGACAAGTTGCTGCCGCTTATCTCACCACCTACTGTGTTCTGCTACAGTATTTGAACTGGCACAGATATGGAGCTTTTCAACATATCATAAAGTGATTTTTTTCCTAGTGACTCGCTCTGTGTCCTAATGCACTTCTCCTATAAGCATTCCAGTCAGAATGGATTACAGCCCTCTTTCAAGCCATTTTAATTAAATTGCTTTTGCAAAACCTTATCTCCATCTATAAGCACATTACAGATATTATGCCTTTGATCCATGAATTTTAGAAGCCACAGTTCTTTTTAATCATTAGTTTTCATATTTTTATTGAATTCTGTATGTGTTTCATATATAATTTTTCACTCAGATTTAATCCCCTCTTTACCTGTTTCTCCATTTGCACACTCCTGCAGGCCTTGGCCTGCATCCCCCGGAGTTCACACAGTCTGTCATTTGTGCTAGGGTTCATTGGGCCAAACTACTCCCCTCACTCACTCCTCAGTGCCAGCTCCTCCCCTGAGCTCTAGTCTACCCAGAGTCTCTTTTCTAAAGAAGGCCAGTTCTTCCTTACCCAACTGCAATCAGCTGGCAATATATCTTCAGCCAAATTTGGGCTCTGTTACCCATTTCTGCAGTTCTGTGCTGGGTTTTTGTCTGACTGAACTTACACAGGTCTTGTGCATGCTGATACTAATGCTGTAGTTTCATATGAATAAGGACCCAGGAGCATGTAGGATTCATTTCCATTTGGTTTTGCATCACCTCTCTGGCTCTTACAATCTTTCTGCCCACCTTTTCTGCAATGTTTCCTGATCGCTGGGTGGCTGAAGCTGAATATAGGTGACTTGACAATCAAACCACACTCTGTAGATTCCTAATCTTCACAGTGTGACCATTCATGCACTTTTGAGTTCCTGGTCTCCTGTTGCATGGGGGAGCTTTCTTTTTTTTTTTTTAATTTAATTTTTATTGATGCTTTGTGCATTTCATACACTTTTTCTGGGTTGGAGAAATGGCCTCGTGGTTAAGAGTGCCAACCGCTCTTGCAGAGGAACCGGGTTCGATCCCCAGCACCCACATGGCGGCTGAGAACCGTCTGTAACTCCAATTCCAGGAGAACTACAGTTCCAGGGGAATCTGACACCCTCTTCTGACCTCTGCGGCATTGCACAACACGGGTATACAGACCTACATGCAGACAGTACATTCATACACACAAAAAAATAAAATAAATAAATAAAAATTTTAAAAAAGGTTTAAAAAAAAGAGCTAAGAGGTGATTAATGCCTTATTGAGTCCTTGTTCTATGATGCTTGGCACTTATGCTTAGAGGTTGCATTGCAGATGCATCACCTAGGCATGAGCAATTCAAAGGCAAGTGTGTCCAGTTGTGGGACTCTGTAGTATTCTCATCTGGTGCAAAAGAAGGTTATTTTCTGAGTGGTGTCTGGGATATTGTCTGTAAATATCAGGTTATGTTTGTTGTAGTTTGTACGATGTTACTTTAGCCTAGGGATGTGTCAACCTTGGGGATTTCTCTAAGTTTTATGACCTTTCTAGTTGTGTCCATCTGGCTATGTTTACAACACCACATATGAGTTTACTCCCAATGAGTGGGCTTTACATACAATTGGTTAGCCATTGATTTCCCCCAAGATGAAAGTGCCACTTTGCTGTGCTGGTCTTTGAAGTGGATATTTGGTTTTAAAGTGCGTTGGACCATCAATTTCTGTTCTTTCTTACCAGCTTACATAGTGCTCTCCAAAGCCAGAGCTAACCTTCAGAGAAGGTGGCTTCCAAGACCGTTCCAGCTCCATTGCTCCAAATCCGGTCTCCAAAGTATCTCCGTCCGCAGCAATCGGGTCTCACCATCAGGGTCTGACAGGAAATCAAGGACTGTACAATAGACTGTGTAATTTTTGGAGTCTCTTGGACTACCTGGCCACTGACTCAAAGGAAGGTTGCTCCTGTCCAGTACTGTTTCTTGTTATGTAGTCTTAATCTTTGCACATGGACTCATGAAAAGATACTGTATGTGTAATTTGTCAATAGATTGTTAGACTAATATGATTCTCTCAAGTTTTTTTTTTACCCCAGCTAAGCATTATTTTTCTCTCCTCTCTCCCCTTACCTGTCTAGCCCTCCCTCCATGTCTTCTCCATTTAAAGTGTGCCCATTTATCCCTTGATACTGCCAGGCTCCTGTGGCCCCACTTCTCCTGGGCTCCTTCTTTCCCTTTATCCCTGACTTTCCTTCTATAACCCTTCCTCTCCCCTCCCATTTAGATACCCTGATACCATTTCTCCCTTAGTAACATCTGTGTATTGATAGTCTTCTGTCTCAGATTCACATTTCTTTTTTATTTTAATTATTTTTATCATATGTGTATTACTGTTTGCCAAAAGTATTTATGCATGCATATGTGCAATCTTCACTGAAGTCAGAAGCGACATCAGATCTCCTAGAATTGGAGTTTGTCAGCTGCCATGTGGGTGCTGGAAACTGAACCAAGGTTCTCTCCAAAAGCATCCAGTGCTTATAACCACTGAGCCACCTCTCCAACCTCAAGGCCACAATTCTTTTTTTGTGTGTGTGTGTTTTTTGAGACAGGGTCTCCCTGTAGCCCCAGCTGTCCTGGAACTCACTCTGTAGACCAGGGTGGCCTTGAACTCACAAAGATCCACCTGCCTCTGCCTCCCGAGTGCTAGGATTAAAGGTGTGCGCCACCGTGCCCAGCAAGCCACGATTCTTAAGTATCCACAAATTATTCCCCATACTAGACAGTGAAGCATGTTTGTTGATGTTGATGCTACAAAGATCATTTGGAGACACTGGTATATCGGGGTTTGTTCTGTTTCCCCTTCCCCTCAACATTACCCTCCATGCCTATGGCTGGGCTAACTAATTAAACCTTCATGTGATTTACCCATTTTAATTATGTGCCAGAATTTTCACATTGTTTGTAGCAGAACTATGGGGACTTGATTGTCTATGGATAACCATTCATGCTGGCTTTCTCAAACATTGTCTTTTGTACTTCATATAGTATAAAAGGAATGTTGTTTTCAAATATATTTTCAGTGGGTGAGTGATTTCCATTAAGAGATCAGGAATTATATTTGGGTTTAGTGGACTTTCTGAAATATATATATATATATATA
>VZQC01000543.1:1372147-1525997 GCA_009823505.1 Rhizomys pruinosus
TCAGCACCAGCTACACCTCACCTGCCTGGAAATAATGTGCAGCAGAGGCAGCCATATGCCTGTATATCCCAAATCTAATTGGCTATTGGCTCTCTCCTTGGAGGAATGACCCATGGCTGATGCCACAAGCTTACATTCTCTACAGGTTAGGAGATATCATAAGCCACATTAAGACCCCGTCATATTTAACAGGAAAAAATGTAGTTCGTGGAGCATTCTTTTTTTTAACCTAAGACAGTACAACCTTAAAAACCCCTCAGTCCTTAAAATGTCCAAACACTTAAAAGTTCACAGTCTGTTAAAAGTCTCTTAACTGTGAGCTGTTGAAAAATCCAAAACAAGTACTGTCTTATTTCAAAGGGAAGAATCAGGCACACCTAAGCAAAACCTAAGTCCAGCAAGTAGCTCAAGGCTACAGTTGATAGTTGTTTAGCATTCTACAAGTAGAGTAGAGGGGAGAGGAAGCAACTACACACTAGCACATCAGAGAGAAGCCTCAGGCAAAACACAGAGGAGCTCACATGAAGTGAGTTCTGAGAAGTGAAAGATATCATCAAAAACCTAAGTGTGTGGATAACGGTTCAAACCTGGCTGTTTATTTCACATAGATGCCAGTACTTTGGGCCAGGCTAGGCCCTTAAAGAGTTTGGCCAGTAATGAACAAGGTGCTAATGGAGAGCTATCTGGACAAAATACTAGCAAAATTTGTCAATGTTGAGTTGAAAGTGTAAGCTGAGTCTGTAGTGAAGGTTAGAAATTTACATATTGGAGTAATTCTCATGGAAAAGAGAGTTAATTACACTGATGATAGGATACAGGGAGGTAAAGGTGCAGCCTCATGTTAGTAGGGAGTGATAAGGCATAAAATTAATGAAAGCAATGGCAAAGCAAGATTTGGAGAGATGAAAAGGCTAATAATACACAGCAAGATTTGGAAAGATGAAAAGGCTGATAGTACCTCTCCATTTACTGCACAGAGAGAGGAAAACCTGTAGGTATATGAGCACCAAATGCCGTTGAGCAGTGGATGGTGTCGCTGTTAGATGACTAGTAGACAATGGAAGGACTGACACACGACTATTGGGCATTGCTTTTCAAAAAGGTAGCTTGCTATTGATGACTGTTGTCATGGCAAGAATTTAAGTGGCAATGTCTGAGCAAAAAATAGAAAGTAAGAGATGAACAAGGTCATAGATGGTGTCATAAGGATCTACCTGGGGCTTCTACCTTAACCAGCAGGTTGAGATAAAAAGTCCAAGGTTCATGTTTGTTTCTTGCCAACAGAATACTTGTTAGACAAATTGACTTCCCCTTTCTCTTGGTAGATAGACGAAATCAATGCATTTAAAAAGTAGTATTTGTGGTATCTAGAGATGGTCCTTTTGGAAGTGATTAGTCTAGATCATTAGAGGGTAGACTATAAATGATGAAACCCTTTTGTCTTTACTAGGGCAAGGGAAGAAAACAAGAAGAGACCACATACATACAGAAGTACATAAGGTCTTCTACTGTGATATGATACAGCCAGAACAAGTGTTGCATGTTTGAAATTGTAGCTTCTACAACAGTGAGCTTAATAAACTTCTATAAACTAGCTGTGGTGGTTTGGATGCGTGTCCCCCATAGGCTCTAGGTATTCAGACATTTGTCTCAAGTTGGTGGCGCTGTTTTTGGAGGTCTTGGAGGGTGTGGCCGTGCTAGAGGAAGTGCGTTGTTGGGGGCAGGCTTAGTGAGTTTTAACAAGCCTTGTGGTCTCCAGTCTCTCTCTCTGTTTCCTGTGCTCTTTGCAAGATGTGATCCTTAGCCTGCTGCTCCAGCTCCAGCCAACACGCCTCCTGCAAAAATGGACTCTAATTCCCTGGAACTGTCCATCGTGAGCTCAAATAAACTCTTCCTTTTATAAGTTCCTTGGTCATGGTGTTTTATCACAGCAACAGAAAAGTGACCAATACACTAACCAAAAAGGAATATTTAATCTATTGAGTCTGGAAAGAGGTAGAAGACATGGGAATCTCATTCTTCCCAAGATGTTGAAGTAGCTTTGATCTTTCAGTTGCCTGTAGACTTTATATCATAAGATGCCACAGTCTCAAAAGGAGAGAATAGGAGAATGTCTTTCAGTGCTGACAGAGTGAAGATCCAGTTTAGATTGGCTTCTTTTCCACATAAAGTTATTGTAACACAATATAAATAATATTTATTCTATAATAATATAAATTTTCACTTTGTGAGAAATGAAGGGGAAAAAAGTTGTCAAAATATTATCAGTTTTGGAGATCTCCTGAGGCCAGCAGAAGGAAGAGCGGGAAGACAGGTAGGAACTCAGTGCCTCAGCAAGGCTGATTGTTGATCTGTTAATCCAGCTGTCTTTGGCTTGATTGGCTTCTGTGGCTGTGGGGGCGGAGTTATCCTCCCAGCTGGTATTAAATGTGGGGTTGTGTGACTCTTGAGATCTGAGATCTCCTGAAGCCAGTAGAAGGAAGAGCAGGAAGGCAGGTAGGAACTGGGTGCCTCAGCAAGGCTGATTGTTGATCTGTTAATCCAGCTGTCTTTGGCTTGATTGGCTTCTGTGGCCGTGGGGGCGGAGTTATCCTCCCAGCTGGTATTAAATGTGGGGTTGTGTGACTCTTGAGATCTGAGATCTCCTGAAGCCAGTAGAAGGAAGAGCAGGAAGGCAGGTAGGAACTGGGTGCCTCAGCAAGGCTGATTGTTGATCTGTTAATCCAGCTGTCTTTGGCTTGATTGGCTTCTGTGGCCATGGGGGCGGAGTTATCCTCCCAGCTGGTGTTAAAGGTGGGGTTGTGTGACTCTTGAGATCTGAGATCTCTTGAGGCCAGCTGAAGGTACCAGGGCGAGGGCTGAAGAGCCCCACCTCACCCACCCCCGGCCAACTGGGATTACAAAGGCACCTGAAGGAAGCAAGCAAAGCAAGCCTTCAACACAGTGAAGAGGCATTTATGACTCACATTGGAATACCGGCAAGGAGAAGACCATATGCCAGGAACACGAAGAAAAGACAACACAGGAAAGGGGCAGGATAATCTGGCACCAAGCTCTACCAACCCTATGGAAGACTCCTGCTGTGTGATCCCTCTGGGGATGACCCAGGAGACAGATATCAGGAACACAATTGGGAACATACTTAAAGAACTACAAGATTATAAAGAACAAATCAAAGAACTAAGAAAAGAGAATGAAGAATTCAAGAAGGACCTAGAGAGAGAGAGAATGACACACTCCAGAAGGAAGTAGAAACACTGAAAAGGTCCCATGCTGAAAAAGATAAGGAAACCAACCAGCAAAGCAAAGAGCTACAAGAAGAGATTGAGAAGCTCAAAAAAGTAGAAATACTAAAGAAATCAGAAAGGAAATGAAAAGGGAAATAAAACACTCATCCAATCAAGAGGAAATGAGTGGAAAAAGCCTCAGAAGCAGAACGGAGGAAGCAGAACAAAGAATATCAGACCTGGAAGATAACACAGAACAACTAAAAACCTCAAGGAAAGATTATGAAAAATTTAAAAATACACAAAAGTGGAACAACCAGGAACTGTGTGACACTATGAAAAAATCAAACCTCCGCATCTTAGGAATAGAGGAAGGAAAAGAATCCTAAGAGAAAGGTATTGATCAGATCTTCAACAGAATAATAGATGAAAACTTCCCCAAACTAAAAAAGGACAAACCAATACAAATACAAGAAGCACATAGAACTCCAAACAGACAAGATCAGAAAAGAAATTCTCCACGCCACATCATAGTTAAAATGCTAGACACCCAAAACAAAGACAAAATCCTTAAAGCCACAAGAGAAAAACAAGTGACCTATAAGAATCACAACTGACTTCTTGATGCAAAGTATGAAAGCAAGAAGAACTTGGTACAAAGCATTCCCAGTGTTAAGGGACAATAGATGCCAATCCAGGTTACTATTCTCAGCAAAAATGTCAATTATAGTTGAAGGAGAGAGAAAAACCTTCCATCACATAAACAAGTTGAAAGAATACATGTCCAGAAAACCAACCCTTCAGAGAATATTTGAAGCAATTCAAAGGACAGAAGAAAGGAACAACCAACCCCAGGCACCTAGAAAGGGAAATCAATAAAAGCATAACTGCAGAAGTAGAAACTGAAACCCAAATTGCAAATGGATAATAAGGCAAAAGGAAGCAACACAAACCCNAGAAAGAAAGAAAGAAAGAAAGAAAAGCATTCCTGGAACTGAATGACAATGACACTACAACACAACAAAACCTATGGGATAACTTAAAAGCAGTCCTAAGAGGGAAGTCTATAGCCCTGGGTGACTACATTAGAAAAACAGAAAGAACACAAGTGAATGATCTAACACTACAGCTAAAAGCACTTGAGAGGCAACAACAGGTCTAGATTTGATAAAAAGTATATGTATAAATAAAAAAAAGATATCAGTTTTGGAATCAAAGAGAATTTTGTATTTCATACAGAACCTTTTCTAGAATGTCCACTTGAAGTTCAGCCAATAAACATAATTTTACACCCATATGTTTCCCCCCCATGCAATATAAAATAAGACAAGTTGCAAAATGGTCTAAACCAGATTAATCCTTGTCTTAAGTTACAATGGAAACATTGTAACATGACAATGAGGACTGAAAACAAAGTCTTTTAGAAATATTGGGAACACATGGTCAAAATGGAAGATGATGTATACCTGTGCTGGATAGCTTTAGTGTCAACTTGACACACCTGGGTTGAGGGAGCCTCAACTGGGGAATTGGCTCCATTGGACTGGTCTGTGGCCACATCTGTGGAGTATTGTCTTGATTGTTAAGCAATGTGGGAGGGCCCAGCCCACTATGGGTGGTGCCACCCCTGGGAAAGTTGTTGTGTACAGTATAAGAAAGCAGACTGGGCATGGGCCAAGACAGAAAGCCAGTAAGAAGCATTTCTTCAAGGCCTGTGCCTTAGCTCCTGCCTCCAGGTTCCTGCCCTGAGTTCCTACCTTGGGCTTCCTGAGTGATGAACTGTGACCCAGGAGATGTGTGCTGAATAAACCCTTTCCACCCCAAGTTGGAATTGGTCGGCGTGTTTTGTCACAGCAATGGAAAAGGAGCTAGAACAGAAATTGATACCAGAGAATGGGCTATTGCTGTGACAGACCTGATCTTGGTATTTGGGGGAGGATTGTGAAAGCCTTTGGAACTTTGGGCTAGAAAAAATCATTGAGTGTCTAAAGTTCATTACTGTGGAACTTGGAAGAGTTATGCTGAAAGAGTTGTAGACAATGGAGGTCTGTCTTGTGAAGCTTCAAGGGGAAGCAGAGACCATCAGGGTTGTTTGTATGATATTTTTTTAGTTAAGAATCTGTGGGTTCTGGTCAGCTGGGGCTGAAGAATCAGCTGTAACAAGAGACCAGAGTCTGAAGTGAAACCTTTGTTGTACTGGGACAATTGATGCTGGTTAGTTGGGCAGAAAAATCAGCTGTAAGTAACAAGAGACCAGCATCACTGTAGTGAAATCTGGGAAGAATTTCCTCAGGGTCAGGACACATAAGCTGTGTTTCACAGGAAACCTGACCCTCCACCTCAAGCCAGAAGCAGGACTTGGTAATATGTAAGAGTCTCCTATATGGTTCTGATGTTGAAATGTGAAGGGGTCACAGAGAGCAACTGAGGCTTGTTGCTGTGAGAAGCCAGGAAAGGCCATTGCTGAACATGCACCTTGGTTGCAGTGAAGACCCCAGGATGGCATGGGTCATGGAGAGAAGCTGAGGCTATGTACCAGGAGAGGTCAGAAGAGACCACTGGCAAAGGTGCTGCCTAAGTTTCAGTGGAGACCCCAGCTTTGTGGAGGTGCCAGGACCATGGGATGACAACCAAGAGCAGCAGCAGGTGTGGAATGGAGCTGGTCTGGGCCTGTGAGATGAGCTGTGTGTGCTGTGGATGGCAGAGTCAGAGAAGGGGAGCTGCCAAAATGCTTTGGTGCCCAGAAGATCGTGAGTGAATCCTAGATGTCTAGCTTTGAGACAATTTACTGGACTTGGGTTTTGTTTAGGTGTGCCCAGTTCTTCCATTTGAAATAAGACAGTACTTGTTTTGGATTTTTACAGGAGCCCCTGTCACCACTCCTTTTCAATATAATGCTTGAAACCCTTGCTAGGGTAATAAGGCAAGAAAAGGAAATTAAAGGAGTTCTAATTGGGAAAGAGAAAGTCAAGTTATCCCTTTTTGCTGATGATATGATTGTCTACCTAAGGGATGCTAATAACTCCACCAGAAATCTCCTAGAAACGATTAAGAGCTTCATTCAGTAAAGTGGCAGGATATGAAATAAATCTAGAAAAATCAGTAGCCTTTCTTTACGCCAACAACAAGCAACTGAAGAAGGACTACAAGAAGACCTTCCCACTCACAATAACCTAAAACACAATAAAATACCTAGGAACAAACCTAACCAAAGACACCAAGGATCTCTACAACAAAAATTTTAAACCCTTGAAGAATGAAATTGAGGAAGACATCAGAAGATGGACAAACCTCCCATGCGCATGGATTGGGAAAATAAATATAGTAAAAATGTCCATTCTGCCCAAACTCATGTACAGATTTAATGCAATCCCAATCAAAATCCCCAAGAGCTTCTTCACAGGCTTGGAAAAAAAAATCCTGAATTTCATTTGGAATAACAAAAGACCCCAAATAGCCAAAGCAACCCTGAGGGAAAAGAGCAATACAGGGGGGATCGCTCTACCAGACATCATACTATACTACAGGGCTATAGTCACTCATAATGTTTTTTGTATATGAACTGTTTCCCTTGGAATTTCCAGTTCCACATGGTGTGTAGAACAATGTGCAATGATTTTTGAATGAGTGGTTTTCTAGTCTGCCTTCTTTTGTTTGTTGTGAGGAATAACACTGATGAAAAGCAACTTGGGGCATAAAGGGTTTATTTTAGGTGACATATTACAGTCCATCTTTGAGGGAAGCCAGGTAGGAACTCAGACAAAGAACATGGAGGCAGGAACTGAAGCAGAGACTATAGAAGAATGCTGCTTACTGCTTTGCTTCCCTGGATTGCTCAGCTAATTTTTTATATATCCCAGGTCCACCTGGGATGCCACTGCCTGCAGTGCTTGCATCCTCCTCCAACAATTAATATTTTAAGAAAATGCCGGGCTGGAGAGATGGCCTAGCACTGACCACTCTTACAGAGGACCTGGGTTTGATCCCCAGCACCCACATGGCGGCCGAGAACCATCTGAAACTCCAATTCCAGGAGAACTCCAGTTCCAGGGGAATCCGACACCCTCTTCTGACCTCCGCGGCATTGCACGACAGGGTTGCACAAACTTGCATGCAGGCAGTAAATAAATAAATAAAATTATAAATACATAAATAATACATAAATAAATAAAATTAATAAAAAGAGAAAATGTCCCAAAGACGTGGCCACAGGCCAATCTGTGCTAGAAAATTCTCCATTTGAGGTTCCCTCTTCCCTTCTGTTTATGTCAAGTTGACAGCTGAAACTAACTGACAGCCACTCAAAGAGTTAAAAGGAAACACTTGCTTGTAGGTGCACCACTTGTTACTGGCATACACTTCAGCACACTATCATCCAGGTGTTCATGTTCTAGAAATAGAAATGTATGTGTTCATGTTATTGAGTGTATTGGAAAGAGGAAAGCATTCAAGATGAGTTGTGTGTCTTTACCCATCAATATTCTTTAAATGTAATATTAAAAGATGGTTCTGGCTTCTTTTGGAAGGGCGAGCAAGCAAGGTTTTATTGAGAAGTAACAGGGAGGGCTCCCCAAAATGGGTTGCTGGTCCTGGCTCTTTATGTCTGTTAATGATGTTACATGAAAGTAAGGAAACAGGAACATGACACTGGACATTTGAAATGTGGCCAATGCTTAAATTCAATGGTTAAAAATAAAACAAAAAAAATAAAACTTAAGTCTTTAAATAATGAAAACGTTTCTTTCTCTTCATTAACAATGAACATAGCTATGATGACCACTCTCTTATTGGTATAGAGCTAGTGCGGATTGGAAGTGGTCACATGTTTTGTTGTTCCTTCTTGTCAACACAGGGCTCCGGTTTCAGTCCTGCCTTCCTGCAGGACTTCCCCTCCCTCTATTTTTAGGCTAGTCTTTTTTTCTGACCAACAATATTTTCACATTCTTCCCTTTCTTTGTTTTGTGTTTGTTTGTTAGTAGTTTTGTTTTTTGAGACAGGGTTTCCCTGTAACCCTAGCTGGTCTGAAACTTGCTGTGTAGACCAGGCTGGCCTCAGTCTCACAGAAATCTGCCTGCCTCTGCCTTCTGAATACTGAAATTAAAAGTATGTACTACCATAATGGGATTCTGTTTTTTTGAAATTCTACTTCTCCTCCAAGTAATATGTGCACATACGTATTACTCCTGCACCCCCCTTTTTGAATCAGAGTCCCAGTACATATTTCAGACTGCTGTGGAGTTCACCATATACCTTGTGCTATCCTTAAACTCACAGCACTACTTCTGCATCAGCCTCTTCAGTGCTGGTATTATAGATATCTGCCACCATGTGCAGTCATTTCTTCCATTTATTTCATACAGATAGTGAATAGTGTTTGTGACCAACCAAGGGAGAACAGCACCCTATATCTTTATACTCACTGCTTTTTGATGTAGCTCTCCTTTATAGCTTAGGATCCAAGCATACAGTATAGGATAGCTATATTGAAGTCATGCTCCAGCAACTAGAACATCTCTATCACCCGGAAGCCAATGAGATTCACAGCACAGTCGGAAAGACTGAAAATAATTTATTGTGATCAGTTTTATTCTCCACTTAACTCCAGAGGAGATTAACAACTGGGAGATTGCCTTTTTAATTTATTTTTCTAGTGTTTAAGATTTACTCTTAAAATTTACTGCCCAGCATGCATTTCAGTAAGGGTTGAGTAGTTTCAATGATGCTTGCTTTGGCCCTAGATAAAATTAGTCTGGCTTGTTGTTTGTTATTATTGTGGCTGTTTTTCAATTTGATCAAGGCCATAACTGATAGTGAAAATACACAGAGGAAGGCTTTTCCAAGATGGCGGCTCCCGAGGCAACAAGGTGCATTCTGAGCAGCTAAGGGCAAAGTCGGGGAGCGGGATTTAGGAACTCCCAGGAGCACTGGGAAGTGTCGGAGGTGGTCTGAGGGCATGTGGATCCTTAGGAACTATAATTTGGCATTGGCAATTTGGCATCATAGACATTGCCTTAGGGCATCAGGAGACAACAGGGAAAGCCCCAGTGTGCAGAGCCTTTCTTCTACTGAACCCAGGTACAGACCTTGGTCCCTGGCCATGGAGCATTGGCTGGTAGATTGAGGGTGCTGTACAGTGGTTCTCACCAAGCGGGTGATTGGAGTTTACCCCACTTGGATGTGGAGGACTCAGACTGCATTGCAGGGGCTGTGACTTTCCAGCCCACAGGACTGGGAGTGCCTGGGGCCATTGAGGTGCAGGTTTTGAAGGCCTGGGGGTTTGGGCTGGCTTGGGTGTTGTGTGGCTTAGTCCATTGGGCAAACTGTTTGCTGGTTGGGTGAGGGGTGTTGGTCTGTACAGTGTTAGGATAGAGTTGAGATTTTGAAGTCTAGAGTATCCATAACTGTGCATCAATTAGGAAATCAACAAACACCTGAAGAGTATAACCAACGTCAGTGGCAGCTCAGTAAGCACCTCAGCTTCACACTGGAACCACTCCCAACAGAGGCTACCCAAATGCCTAAAGCTCAATGAAAGAAAGAAAGACTCAGGTCGATCTCCACCAAACACTAATACCCCTATTCAAGTACCCTCTAATGAAGACCCTTTGGATATATCTCAGGATACAGATCTGAAAAGAAAATTATGAATATGATTAGAGAAATTAAGGAGTTGAAGGAATTTAAGGAAGTATGGGATTTAAAAGAAGACAGGGATAAATTGAAAGAAGACAACTATAAATTAGGGAATGAAATTACAAGATAGAGAAACACTGAAGAAAATTCAAGATGAAATGAAAAAAAAAAGAAATGCAATATTCCACAAACAACTTGGAAAGGATGGGAGAAACTCTTAATAATAGAATGGATGAAGTAGAAAGTAGACCATCACCCAGGCATGATGGCACACGCCCTTAATCCCAGCACTCCAGAGGCAGAGACAGGTGGATCTCTGTGAGTTCGAGGCCCATCTGGTCTACAGAGTGAGCTCCAGGCCAGTTGGGACTAAAGGGAGACCCTCTCTCAAAAACATCAAAAAGAAAAAAAGAAAAAAAAAGAAAATATGATATCAAAATTGGAAGACAATGTGGAAGAACTGGATAAATCAAGTAAAGATTTTAAAAACACAAGAATGCAATAACCAGGAACTGTAAGACATTATGAAAAGGCCAAACCTATGAATTATAGGGATAGAAGAGGAAGAAGACTCACAGGATGGCGATATGGCCCAGGTCTTCAACAAAATTTTACAGGAAATTTTTCCTGTATTTTTCCCAAAATTAAAGCAAGAGATACCTTTGAACACTAGATGTTCAAAGCAAAGAAAGGATAGCGAGGGCTGCAAAGAAAAATCAGTTACCTACAGAGGAGAACCTGTCAGAACTGCAGCTGATTTCTCAATGCAGAGGATGAAATTCAGAAGAGCCCAGTCTAAAAATTTCCCCGTTCTGAAAGCCTATAGATGCCAACCCAGAGTACTTTATCCAACAAAAATGTCTATTATTCTTGAAGGAGAAAGGGAAATGTTCCATGATATAAATAAGTTGAAAGAATTCCTCTCCAATAAGCCATGCCTGCAGAGAATACTCCAAGCAATACAAAGAGCGGAGGGTAGGGATGACTATAACCAATCAATACCAGAAAGCAAATGATACTACCACTATGGAATTAAAAACCTAGGGTAAGAACATACTAGAGGGCTGGAGAGATGGCCTAGCGGTTGAGAGCGCCGACTGCTCTTGCAGAGGACCCGGGTTCAATCCCCGGCGCCCACATGGCAGCCGAGAACCGTCTGAAACTCCAATTCCAGGAGAACTCCAGTTCCAGGGGAATCTGAGGCCCTCTTCTGACCTCTGCGGCATTGCACGACACGGGTGCGCAGACCTGCATGCAGACAGTACATTCATACACATACAGAAATAAAAAAAAAAGAACATACTAAAAATCAAAATTATTGAAAGCAATTTCATTCTCTGAACAACAGTTTTAAATATCAATGGAATAAATTATCCAATTACGAGACAGAGACTAGTAGAATGGATTAAGAAACAAAACCCATCCCTTTTTTTTCTTCTCTCCAAGAAACTTACCTTACCTTTAAAGATAGATACTATCCCAAGGTGAAAGGAAGGTAAAAAATAATACAAGTAAATGGCACTAAGAAAGGAGAAGTTGCTATGCTAATACTAGATAAAATAGAATTCAACGCCTTTGGTTGTGTTTTGTGTGTGGGATATTTGATCACAAGGTAGAACATCTTTGGGGCTGATAGCCAGGCTTTTTGCCAGGCCTATATGGTGTATTTCTGAATATCTGGAAAGATTTGGTTGGCTGGAGCCAACCCAAGGACTTGCAGGCTCACTTTAAGGTTTTATTTTGTGATGATGTGTTTGGGGGAACTGCCTTGCTCAGCTGGATGGACATAAATATTGTAATGTTTAGTAGAAAATAAGATGCTTTAAGTAAATTTTAAAAAAAAGAAAAAAGAAAATAAGATACTTTTACTGGATTGAAGTGGTTAAATGTTTCTAGAGTAGAATGGTATAAACAATAAAGCCAGTTTACTAATGGTGTAAATGGGATTATAACCACACAGCATTGTAGTTGGTGTTTGGTCCATTCCTGGCTTGTACTGGACTTCCAGTTTCAGTTTCAGATTAAAGGGGCATAGACAAGTAATGGGTTAATTTTGACTACTGAAAGATATATTTTTTGGTTCCTGTCTGTTATGCAAGTGTTACTTTTGATACCTGTTCTGCCCATTTCAAGATAACTTGGCTCAAGAAAAGCTAGGTCTACTTCCCTGGACTAGTGGCCTTCACCCCAGAAGGAGACAGCTTGACAGTTTGGATGGACTCGGTAAATTTTTTACAGCTTAATTCTGGTCAACAGGTATGTTTCCTGTTATTGGAAAACTACAAACCAGGATATGAGGTTTGGGAAAGTAAAGAGATTACTTATGTTTATAGTAAATTAAATTTCTCTTATAGGCTTATCCTATGGTGTTAAATTTCTTCCAGTCAATGTTTACGCAAGGCTTCTTAGGTTTTTCTTCAGGTTTTATCTAAGTATGATACAGTAATTAAAAGTATCAGATTGGTGTAACTTAACTTTTTTGGATTCTTAATGCCTGTGCCTAAGGCCTATACCAATTTGGCCAAGGGATTTAAGGGAAAATTTTGTTCCTTGCCCTCTCAGGTTAATTTGTCCCTGCGGATTTTTTACAATAGCATCCCTTAGAATGTTCTTCAGTTGGGCTGGAGAGATGACCTAGCGGTTAAAAGCGCCAACCGCTCTTACAGAGGACCCAGGGTTGATCCCCAGCACCCACATGGCGGCCGAGAACCGTCTGAAACTCCAATTCCAGGAGAACTCCAGTTCCAGGGGAATCCGAGACCGTCTTCTGACCTCCGCAGCATTGCACGACATGGGTGCACAAACTTGCATGCAGACAGTACATTCATACACATACAGAAATAAATAAAAAATTAATAATAAAAAAAATGTTCTTCAGTTGTGGCTTCCTGTGCAGAGAAGTCTTGGGGAGCCATAATTAACAGAACCCTAGCCAGTGTCCAGTCTATAAAGGAGGAAGCTCAATGTAGAAGAAAGTTGCCTTTTGCTCAAAAGGGAACCCTGGTCTAGCAAGACCTGACCTTGTCTTCTGTAGATGGAACTGGTTAAGAATGGCCAGAAGGAGCCAGGCACTCAATGCCCCCCCCCCCAAAAAAAAAACCCAGAATGCTGTCAGAAGACCAGAACCTCAAATGACCTTGAGAAAACAAAGTTTGGTTAATCTGGGCTGATTGTGTGGACTTAGGCACCCCAAAAGAAACTATAACCAGAAGATAGTCAATATATTTCTTTTAAAGCCTGAAAAATTGTGCCTCCACATATTAGGCATAAGTTATATGAAATAATCTTAAACAGGCATAAAAACCTTAAATCTGTTCTTGATTAACAGAGTAGGGTCACCTGCAGCCAAAGGACAAGTCCATTATTGTTGTTAATTAATGCTCAATAATAAAATTTCCTCTTTCTTTCTAGCAACTATGTAAGTGGAAACTCATATCCTGATTATTAAAAATCCTGAAAAGCAGATCCTGAGTCCAGACATCAAGGCCAAATGAACAAAAGGAGAAACTTAAATGGATGCATTGAAACCCCTGGTCAAGAAACTCTAGTGAACTTCTAAGTTGGACAATGGAATTCACCCTATTCTTACGTCTCCTGGTCCCCTGCGTAGATCATGTACCTAACTACTCCTGCTTTCATTTTGCTTTCATGGACACCAGTCAGGGATTTTTCCCTCTATAGCTGTTCTTGGGGGTCTTTTAGATTCACCCCCTGAATGGGGGTACCCCAGTTGCCACATCCAACATCCCTTTTCAACATGGAAGAATTTAGAGTGGTTGGCGTCCTGATTCCCTTGCAGCAATTGGGGTGACCCTTTTCAGAGGTAACATAACTAAATAGAAGCTAGAAATTGATTAGGCAGTTTAGGGATAAGACCCCCCCAAATTAACCAGACTCTTTCTCAGCTGAGAACTCAAAGATTCCTGGACTATCCAGTAAATACATATCCTTCTGTTACCCCTAAAAGAGCAGGAAAAGAAGAAAAGAAGGAGAGAAGGGAAAAAAGAGAAGTACATACCCAGCCACCCAGATTGATTCTTTATTTCACCAGAATAAGAAATAGAAGTTCCCCCCCTTTTATTTTGTTCTTGTTGCTTGTTTTGTTATCATCATTTTCTATTGTTTCTGTTTTCCTGTGTAAAGAAAAAAATAAAGACAAAAAAGTAAAAAAGTAAAATAAATAAAATACACAGAGATCCGTAGAATGGTGGCTTCAGAAGACCTTTAGAATTTCATCAAGGTAAAAAAAAAAGAATTTCATCAAGGTGAGGGCTGAAAGATTGCTCTGTAGTTATGACCATTTGCTGATATTGAAGAGAATCTGGATTCCGTTCCCAGCATCCACAGCAGCTAACAACTCCATGGAACTCCAGCTCCAGGGGATCCAATTCCCTCTTCTGCACAAACAGACACAAATAGGAACATAAATAAAAACAATTCAACCTTTTTAAAACTGATTTCCATGTGGAGATTCTGAAATACCAATATGTTAAAAGGGTTTACTAAAGTCAGTTAGAGTGAACACAATCATCATTATCAAGATAATTCTCAGAGCAGCTATAATCTTTGAATAATTTTTGGGGGGTCAGGCAAAATCATTGAGAAAATCAGTGGCTGTTGTGACATTCAAGCACTTGCAACCTGGCTCAGCAGTTTGGACTTCTAGCTATATCTGAGAACCAGATGTCAGAGCTCTTTCTTAAAATATTTATTATCCTTATTTTACGTGTATGAGCTTATTTGTTGCATGTATGTACCTGTATCATGTGGTGCACACAGAGATCAGAAGAAGGTGTCAGATCTCCTTAAACTGGAGATGGTTGTTAGCTGCCATATGGGTACTGAGAATGGAATTTGGGTCCTCTGAAGGAGAAACCATTATTCTTAATCACTGAGTAAACCTGTTAGAGTTCTGTCTAATCTTGACACTCAACTTCCTAAACACAAGAGTTAAAATGATGCATAATCCATTCTGATATTGTAAAGTTAACATTTTAGAGTAAGTTCTGCCTGATGTTAAAATATACACATATTCATTCATACAGGGGAGCTATGGAGTAGCAAATCTACTAAAACTCTGCTGTGGGGATGTAGAGATGCACAATGGCTAAGAGCACATGCTGCCATTCCAGATTACCCAAATTTGGTTCCCAACACCTACATGGCAGCTTATGATGTCTAGTTGCAGATGATCTAACGCCCTCTTCTGGCCTGCACAGGCATCTGCACATAGGTGAACATACCCACATACACATAAGCAAAAGTCAAATCTTTTTAAGTGCTTATGTTCCAGTCATGGTGGTATATTCCTTCATTTCCAACACATGAGAGACAGAGGAAGGCAGAAATCTGTGAAATGGAGTCCACCCTAGTCAACCTAGTGAGTTTCAGGCCACCTGTGTCTACAGGGAGACCCTGTCTCAAAAATCAAACAAAAATATGTTTGCATGCAATAAATTTCTGGATTAGAGAATCATATTTGCTAAGGAGTGAGGGTTGGGAGTACAATTTGATATATTTAATGTTTGTTCAAAGAAGTGAACCCAACAGAGAGAAGAGTGGCAGATAGAATTCAAAGATGATCCTTTCCTGATTGTGAGACACTTGCATGTGAACCAAGCTGTTTGATGTTGAAGTGTTAAAACTCAACATTAATATTGGATAGCAGGATTTTTATCACATTCAGCCTTTCCACCCCACACATTTCCAAGATTTTTTTTTCATTAGCTTGGGGTTCTCTGGAGATGGACAATTTTGTATGGTTTTTGGCAGGTCCCAGAGACATCCAGGAGATGCAGGCAGTTTTGAGAAGGAGGAGGTATATTCAGAAGAATTGGGAGTCACAACAGGGGCCATTTTGTGGCAATGACTTCTGGGACACTATCTCAGCTTGTATACAACATAAACTTTCTAGGCCTTGGACTCCTCTTGAAAGCTTTAATTCCTTATGGGTCTCCCTTGGCCCTGACCCAGAACCATGTATTTGCATGAGTATACCCTGTGAAACTTTCAATGTTGAAAGTAGCAAATGTAGTTGAAAACAGCAAATTACCCTATTTGACTTGCAAACAATATGTGGGATTACATTGGTAACATCTGGTTTAGGCATCGTATGATACTCTGTGTTAGTAGGGATCCCCCTTTGCTTATCATGCTGGATGTACTGTTTCAAAGAGAGAAAGCAAGTCTTTGGTTCTGTGGGAACAGTTCCAAGAGAAGTCAGAAGGAACAAGTTCTCAGAAGAGATCAGACTCATTCTTGGTTTCAAATGGCACCAAGGGATCATGCTGTCTTTCTTTAGGCACTGATTTAATGTGATGTTTCTCCCTCATCATGAGGTGGGATTCAGTTGGCATCCTCCAGAAGGACTCTTGAAACTATATGGATGTTAGTTTATGTGAAGTGAGTGAAGATCTTTGTGTCAGTGGAAATTCACTCATGAAAGCAGAATCCCTGGTGTATTCTAGGCATAATTGTATTTAGCATAATCAGAGGCTTGAGGGACAGCCAAGAAGCTCCTACAGAAGGTAAGTAAAATGTCACTAAAGTCAGTGCCCCAAACATAAGGCTGGAAACCAAATGTAGTGATTCTTTGGCCCTTGCCTAGATATTGCTACACTTCCCTGAATCATGGAGTAGCTTTTAGCATCCAAGGCAGCTCCAAAGTGAACTGCTCTTCTGGTGTAGGAAGTTGTATAAATCTCTTTCTCTGCATCTCTAGCTGGGCCTTCCTGCCAAAATGGCTTCTGTTATGCTTACTCTGTTCAAATCAGAACAGAGGTCCCAGGAATGGCAAACATCTCCTTGGAAACACATGTGGAAAAGGATTCTGGAACTGGGGATTCCCAGCCTTACCCAGTAAGTGTGGCGGGCACCAGATCACTACATTGTAGTGATGTTTTAACATCAAGGTAAAAGTGACTCAACATAGCACTTAGTCACTGTGAATAGAAACAAGTTCTAACATGCTGGAAGAAATAACAGTGGTCCACACACAGAGGAAATGAAAACATTTATAAGACAGAATAGTCTTGCTCTTAACTGATGATTGCAGCCAAGGAGAATAAAAGAAAATAATTGTGAATAGGGGTAAAGTGCAGATTATTTTGAAACTGGAAATCAATTTTAGAAGAATAAGGACTATGCAAATGTCACAAAGATCATGAAGGACCAGACAGGTGTTTAGCTGCATATGAAAAATGCAAAGGTGAAACTAACTTTAAATTACAGAAGATTCATGCAAGTGAGGAATATGTGCTAATAAAGCCCCAAAAGTTAACAACTTGACTGAACATACAAGCCCCCCCTGCTGGATGGTGGGACCCATGGGCTATGTGGGTTTGAGCACAACTGCTTGCAAATTGGTTTTACATGAAGGATGCTTGTACTCATAAATTATTACCTAGTGTTAAAAAATGAAAAAAAGAAAAACTGAGAGAAAGATGCAGGACAGTTATGGCAGAATGCATGATCTGGGATGGGGTGAGGTGGGGTGGGAGGAAGGGAAAGGGAAATATGCCTGAACTGAATTGGAAAATGATGTATGAAATACACAAAGCATCAATAAAAAATGAAAATTTAAAAAAAGACCCTAAATGTGTTGGTTTAAGAGTCCTTTGAGTTGAGTGTGGTGGCACAGGGCCGTTAATTCCACCAGCAATTCTGGAGGCCAGAGGCAGTCGGATTCCTCTTGAGTTCACAAGTCCGCCTGGTATAAACAGAGCAATTTCCAGTCCGCGGGTTGCTAAAGGGAGACCCGCCAGTCTCAAAAAGACAACACAAAAAGAGTCCTTGAAACCGTCCCATGTGGAGAGTGAAATACAATTTTCTCATGAGTCCTTTTTTTTTTTTTTTCTGTGCATGCTTTCATGTGATTTTGTGTGCTTTTGATTGTGGAGTCCAGATGTAGATGTCAGGTGATCTTCCCAGTCACTGTCCATCATATTTTACTTTTGTTTAACTTTTTAAAAATTTATGTGTATGTGTGTATATGCAACATGTATATGGGTACCCAGAGAGGCCAGGAGGTTTTCCAGAGTTCCCTAGAAGCCTATAGTTTAGCTGGTTTAGAAATGACCCATATGATGTGGGTGCTGGGAATGAAGTTTAGGCCCCGGGGGGGGGGGTGAAGATCAGGGACATCTTTTTTTTTTTTTTTTTTTTGGTGTTGTGTTGAGATCAAGGGTCTCCCCAGGGAGCATTCTTAACCTTGGGGTAATCTCTCCAGCTCCTCTACAGGATTTTGTGAGATAGGATCAAACACCAAACCCAGATCTCACCAATTCAATTAAACCTGCCAGCAATCCTTAGGGATGTTCCTGTCTCCTCCTGAGTACTGGAATTACATGAATACATCCAGGTTTTTAGCATGATGGGTACTGAGGATTCAACTCAGGCACTTATGCTTACACAACACAGACTTTAGGGAGAGAGCCATTTCCCCAGCCTGTTTTCTCAGAATCTTAGATTATTAAGACAACAAAATAGATAAACGAAACAGACAACTTTAAGAATCAAATCCCTAATATAATAACAACATTTCTCAGGACCAGAAAGGAAATATTTAATTTGTAAATGAAATCTGTCACATTATAAGCTTTTTGTGGAATCAATTCCAATGTGTATGTGTGTGTGTGGGGGTGCTGATAGCCCTGTATTTTTTATTCTTTTTAATTTTAAAGATTTTATTATTTTTGTTTTATGTGTATGAGTGTATTGCCTGCAGGTGTGTGAGTGCACTTGTGTTGTGATGGTCAGAAGAAGGCACTGGATCCCCTGTAATTGGAGTTATGGACAGTTATTACCTGCCATGTTGGTGCTGGGTATAGATTCTGGGTCCTCTGCAAGAGCAGCCAGTGCTCTTAACTGCTGAGTCATCTCTCCAGCCCCTTATTTGTTTTATAAAGATTTATTTTAGATCCCTTAATCTTCTCTCTGAGCAGATTCTGGAAAAAAAGATTTATTTTATTTTTAATTATATCTATATATGTGTGTGTAAGCATATGAGCAGAGTGCCCATGAAAGCCAGAAAAGGGTGTAAGATCCCCTGGGGATGGAGTTACAGGTAGTTATTAGCTGCCCATCATAGGTGCTGGGAACTGAACCTGGGTCCTCTAGAAGACTGCAAGTACTCTTAACCACTGAGCCATCTCTCCAGACCCAATCCTATGTTTTAATGTAGCATTATTTTTAGTATTATATTCACAGTTGTGTGTAATTACATTATCTTTTATTCATTCGTTCTCCACTTTGATTTGTTAGAAAACAGTTCTACTCTATGACAAGCTGACATCTCAGAGGTGTATACATTATCTTTTCCTAATAGCCCAATATGCTATTTCATAGACAAGACAGATTTGAAAAGCTTCCCTTAGGGAAGCCGTGCAAAAAGGTTCAACTATTTGAATGATCACTTGCTTAGGTATGCAAGTGATCAGAAGACAGGGTTCCTTCTCTTTCTACCAATTGGCCTTCAGCAGATAAGTTTTGGACAGATTCTCCTCACAAATAATGTAAGAAAATCCTCACATTTAAATATTCAATAAACAACTGACACTAGCAAGTTGTCAGTGCCTTTCAGTTACTGTTGTGCCAACTTCTGTATTGACTAACTTAATCTAGGTTGTCTCTGAGATGAGGACTATCAATATTTCCACAAGATGAGACTTGAGATGGAGAATTCACATCTCATGTTCAAAATCAGAGAGTTTGTGAGTGGCTCTGTGAAACACAGATGCTCACCCTAGTGTCTGACATGCAATGAAGATCTTCATCTCCCAGGCTAGCCCCAAGAGTTCTGACCTACTCCATTATGTTTATTATTTATTTATTAATTTGTTTTTTTGTTTTTGTTTATTTATTTTTCTCTGAGCCTGTGTGTATGTGTGTGTGTGTGTGTGTGTGTGTGTGTGTATGTGTGTGTGTGTGCCATGGCACATGCATGGTAGCCAGAGGACAGCTAGTGGGGTCAAAGGTTTGAACTCAAGTCATCAGGCTTTATGGCAAGTACCTATATCTGCTGAGCCATCTCAAGAGCCCCACTTCTAATTTTCTTTATAGATAATCATCCTGTGAACAAGAGACATATTTTATACATTTATATATTTTCTATATGAGTTTAACATGTATTTCTGTCCCTGTTGCAGGAGTTAGAAATTATAGTACTCTTTTGAATAAATGATAGGACAGTGCTATGTCTTGTTCTTGACCTTAGCGGAAAGCACCATTTCACTGAAATGTATGAAGCTTGCATTGGGGTTTTATAGAATACTGTACTGTGGTGAGGTAATTCTCCTTCATTCCATACTTACTGAGAATGTTATCATGGAAGGGACTTGAAATTGGGTGAATGCTTTTTCTGCATCTGTTAGTCCTGATTAGGTGATTTTCTGCTTAGCTTGTTGAGGTGATTGATCACACTGATTAATTTCGAATTTTGAGACAGCCTTGCATATCTGGAAGAAAGTCCACTTGGAAATGATAAGTAATTCATTTTATTCATTATTGCATTCAGTTTCCTAGTAATTTTAAAAAGATTTTTAAGTGCAATTTCTGGAAAAATATTGGTCTGTATTTTTTGGTTTTTATGTTTGTTGTATAGTTTTGGGTATTAGGATAAAAATATCCTTCTAAAATGATTTGGGAAGCACTCTTTCCCCTATTTTTTTTCAGAACATGACATAGAACTCTGCTTTCTAAAAATGCTTTGTGGTATTCTTTACTGAAACTCGCTTGGGCCTGAAGATTTTCTTTCTGGGATTTCAGTTGAGTACTGATTTTTAGTTTGAGTTTTGAGCTAAGTAGAGTCTCAGATGTGAATTGTGATCCACAAGTAATGATTTTTAAGATTTTATCTATCTATTTATTTATTTATTATTTATTTATTTATTTATTTATTTATTTATGTAAATACACTTATGTGTGTGGGCCCTTCAGAGGCCAGAAGGGAGCATTGAATACCCTAGAGCTATAGTTAGACACAGACAATAATGAGCTGCCCAAAATAGGTGTTAAGAACCAAACTCTGGTCCTCTGGAAAAACAGAAGACACTGTTAACCTCTAAGCCATCTTTCCAGCAGGTTTTCCCTGGAAAGCAGAAGGGAGTTGGTGTCTCACCCTCTTCCTCTATACTCTTTCCATTTTTTTCTCTAATGGGCAGCACCTGTTCTATGGTTGCAAGACTGCCCTAGGGTTCTGGAAATCCACCAAGCTTACATGCAAACCCGACAGTAGGGGTAAGAATGAACATCCTCTCTTTTCTAACAACTGGCAGGTACAAAGATGTAGACACAGAGTTTCACCTTTATCCATGACAAGATCTTCTAAGTCACCCAGCAATGCCCTTATACCACAGATACCAAATCTTATATATCCTGTTTTTTTCTTGTGCAGTCACACCTTTCATAAAGGTTATGAATTATAAAATAGCTTATTAGTAACTTTTCTTGTCATTATAACCAAAACATGTGACAGAAACATCTTTTTTTTTTGACAGAAACATCTTAAAGGAAAAAATGTTTATTTTTCTCAGATTCAGTCCACTGTGGCAGGAAGGTGGCTGGTCTCTATTTGTGGCTCTGAGAGTATGAGGCAAATGCCTGTTTGACTATAATCCAGAGGTACATTTTCAAAAATTAACAAGGTTTGTGTAAAGGAAGAAGCTTCTAGACTGAGGAAAGGACTCGGTAGATACAGTGCTTGCCATGCCTGCAGGAGTACCTGAGTTTCCGTCCCCGGCACTTACAGGAGTACCTGAGTTACAATCCCCAGCACTTACAGGAGTACCTGAGTTTCCGTCCCCGGCACTTACAGGAGTACCTGAGTTACAGTCCCCAGCACTTACAGGAGTACCTGAGTTTCCATCCCCGGCACTTACAGGAGTACCTGAGTTACCTTCCCTGGCACTTACAGGAGTACCTGAGTTACCTTCCCCGGCACTTACAGGCAAACCTTAGTTACCATCCCCAGCACTTATGTAGCAGAGAAAGCATGCCTGCATTGCCAATGCTGGGGAACTAGACAGGAGTGTCCCAGGGCCGTGCTGTACTTGTCAGCTTCGTTAACTTGACACAAACCAGAGACCACACCTGTGATGAGGGAACTTTAATTGAAGAATTTCCTACATCAGATTGGCCTGTGGGCATGTGTTTAGGGCATTTTTCTTTACTGTTGTTTGATGTGGGAGGACCCAGCCCATTGTGGACATTACCATTCCTAGGGAGAAAACTTTGGGTTGTATAAGAAAAGTAGCTGAGCAAGTCAAGAGGAGGAAGCCAGTAGGCAGTGTTCCTCCATGGCCTGTGCATCAATACCTGGCTCCAGGATCCTGCTTGAGCTCCAGCATGGCTTCCCTTGTTGATGGACTGTGACTGGGACAGGTAAGCCAAAAAACCCTTTTCTTCCTTAAGGTATTTTTGGTTATTATCTGTATCACAGAAACAGAAAACTAATATACTCTGAACAGATACATAGCTGAATCAGTAAGGTTCCCCTCGAATGAAAGACTGTTCCTATAAAGAGTAAGAATGAGAAGTATTAAGGATACTCAACTTCAGCCTCTAGTCTCCACATGACCATACATGTTCTCACAAACACACATTCATACACATACATATACACACACTCACCTACATATATCTAAGCATATAAGCACATATACACAAATATACACATACAAACACATCCACACATGTATACACATCCACACATACAACCATGTACATATTCATACAGCGATACATATACACATGATTAGCACACATGCACATACACACATGTGCATATAACACACACATACACACACACACATGCACATACACACACAAGGAAGCCTAGGATATCCACCTTAGCAATGAGCTCTCCAACACTGTCCTTATTGCTACCCTTCCTTGTCTGGTATCTCTGCCTTTTAACTGTGCATAGTTCTTGTATTCCCCAATAAGCTGGCTGCACTCAAACATTTGTTTTAGAGTCTGTTTAGGGACAAGCCCAATATCAGACATTTCATATCATATATGAATGATTTATGCCTAAGGCACAGTGGCTAAAATTTCACACTCTACATTGAGAATCATAAAATGTTATAAAGAGAAAAATTGAATTACATTCTGAGCTTCCCTTTAGATCCTGGATGCTTTTGTGTGTATGTGAATTGTGCATAAATGATGGTTCTATGGGACACATTTAAAGTAAATTTAGTGGAAATAAGTGTGCTATTTTCAAGGCACTTTTTGGGGGTCTTTTCTAGACAGGGTCTCCCTGTAGCCCTAGCTGTCCTGGAACTCACTCTATAGACCAGGCTGGCCTTGAACTCACAAAGATCTGCCTGCCTCTGCCTCCCAAGTGCTAGGATTAAAGGCATGCACCACCACGCCCCACTCAAGGTACTTTTAAACAAAATCACAATCTAAGGCTCCACTATGCTTCTGGCTACCTACAGGAAATTTTGTCCAGGAATAAGAGTGGAAATTTACTGAACATAGAAGAAGATTCCTCCCTAGCCTTTGTGCTCCTTAAATAACAAAGGACAACCAAAGCAAGCCAAGTGCCAGGGATGCCAGTAATGGAGGAGAAAATGGGAGTTTTACTTTTAAAGTAGGAGATGATACTCATCCCGTGTCTTTCACTAAAATTGTATTAACCTCAGACTGAAAAATGTGACATGCAACTTGAATGTCCTCCAGCATGGAAAGCAGGAATTTTTGAACTTGCAATTAAAATATGAGTGAAAGTGAAACAAATAACTGGCTGGGCCTGAAGAGCATTTGCTGTACTTAATAAATCCCAGGCAGTGTCCCCAACACCCACATGACAGGTCACAACCACCCGAATGCCAGTTCCAGGAGAACACTGTTCTGACATCCTTTCCTCTTCTGGCCTCTCTGTGTACCTGTAAATGTTTCTCTCTCTCTCTCTCTCTCTCTCTCTCTCTCTCTCTCTCTCTCACACACACACACACACTTGGACACACCAGACAAACACGCATAAACACATAAATAAACACTAAAAAATAAATAAAAGTTTAAAAAGAAAAAAATAGCTGGTTTCTGTCCCAGCATGTTATCCATAAAGGGGTTATGTGTCGCTTTCTTGGAATAGTCGAGGTTATTGAAGTTGTGTCAGGAATGAAGGTAACTTCTGTGATACTTGGATTCAATGAGATAATCTTGTTGAGAGTCTCATCAGTGGAGTGGGTTAACAGTCCACGGAGCTGTGACATGAAGCATCAATGCTGGGAAGTGTGGACAAGGTGAGAGAAAGCACTAGGATCCAGATGAAAGGGACACGGGTCATAGAGGACGAGAGAGGATGGCAGCTGGAGCGGGAGCTGGCATGGTTTTACCCAGAACGTCCACACATGCAGTACCGGGTAGCGCGCAGGAGAGGTGAGTACAAATAACTTCCAAGGCATTCTCTTTTCTGGAAGTATATGTGAAATTCTAAAAATACAGACTCTTTTCCTCTGACCACCTGGGTCTGAGAGGAGATGGAGGATGGATTTGGAAGCTTTTATGCTTCATATATAGGAAAAAACAACTGTATTTTTATGTTATTAATAGCTCAGTACACACATGCTGTTAATGGCTTATTTTCTATAGCTCAGGTAGTGCATGGAGGAGAGTTGATGCTAGTAGACCAGAAAAAAACTCAGTGATCCAACAGGTGCCTGAGCCCAGACTTTCAGAGAATGAAGGAATACTACAGAGGATATAATGAGAGAGGCACAGATATCACGGTTCGGAAATGCAGCTGACCCCTTGACCATACGGGCAAGACTGTGCTCCCCAGAATGAATGCTTGCTGCCTTTGCCTCCTTCCTCCCATTAAAACTCCACTAGCTAGAGACTAAAAATGAAAGTTTTCTTGGTCCTTTCTCATAGCCCTGGGCCTCTAAACAAACAAACAAACAAACAAACAAACAAAAACAAGTTTCAACCTCTGCTCTGCTCACAGGCATTTATTGTGGCAGGAAGCAAAGTTTGTGTCCCTGTATCAGATTGAGAGCTGCCTAGAACCTCAGTACCCACCAATGCCCATTAGTACTAGAGACTGAGCTGGGATCCTTGAGCCTGCTCAGCAAGCACTCTGCTACTGAGCTACAATCCCAGTTTGCTTTTCTTTCTTTCTTTCTTTCTTTCTTTTTTTTTCTTTATCTAAATTTGGAGGCAGGGTCCCACTAAGTGGTGTAGGCTGGCTCCGAATTCATTCTGTAGCCCAGAATCAAGATCCTCCTCCTTCAGCTTCCTCAGTAGCCAAGATTCAAGCCTTGTGCTAGCATGCCCCACACCATGCTTTTTCCCATCCTCAACTCCACACAGCACAGCTTCAACCTCAAGAGTCTTTGGCTTTTTGTCTCTTTATTTTTTTTAATTTTTTAATTATTTTTTTAAATTTTATTTATTTTCTATGTATATGAATGTACTATCTGCATGCAGGCCTGTGCACTCGTGTTGTGCAATGCCTTGGAGGTCAGAAGAGGGCATCAGATTCCCCTGGAACTGGAGTTCTCCTGGAATTGGAGTTACAGACGGTTCTCAGCCACCATGTGGGTGCTGGGGATCGAACCCAGGTCCTCTGCAAGTGCAGTCGGTGTTCTTAACCGCTAGGCTATCTCTCCAGCCCTGGGTTTTTGTCTATTTAAAGGCAGAAAATGCACAGAAAACATGAGTGCAGGATCCTTGCGCACAACACCAGGAAGTGGCTAGAGAGAGGGCTCATTTGATAAAGTGTTTTCTGAGCAAGTGTAAAAAGCAGAGTTTGGATTCCAGTACCCGCAAAAATGCTGGGTGAACATGGTGTCTTGTCTGCTAATCCAATGCTCAGAAGGCAGTGATGAGATCTGCCAAGGACAGATGGCAACAAATAACGGTGTTGGGGAACTCTGCATTCCACGGAGAGACCTTGCCTCATGAGCAAAGTAGAGAGTGATTGAGGAAGATTCCTCATGCACCTGTGTGCCATGTGTGCCCACACACATGTAAACATGCACACATGCACAGGTACATACACACACCTCACCCAGAAAGAATTATACAAAAGGAATAATAAAACTCAGAATATGAAATTGCCCAAAAGCATTTTTTTAATAATTTATTTTTATCTTTATTTATGTGTGTGTGTGTGTGTGTGTGTGTGTGTGTGAGAGAGTATATGCCATGCCACTCGAGTGTGGGTGTCTGAGGAGGCCTAGAAGTGTGTGTCAGACTCCCTGAGCTAAAGTTCCAGGTAGCTGTGAGCCACCTGAAAATGGTGCTGGGAATTGAACTTGGGCCCTCTGGAAGAACACCAAGCACTTTTAACCATTAAGCCAACTCTGCAGCCCAATAACAGTTAGTTTAATACAGCAAACTAACCTGGGGAAGATTGTTATAAGAATGCACATGTTTTGTACTCTACTGGCCACATGAGGTGACAACACTGTCATAGTGGCCTCTTTCCTTGTTATGGGGTATTTTTCTTGAAGTACTTTGAGGTCTTCTATAGATGTAGAATGTTTATTTGCATAAGATGGCATTCTCAAAGGCATTGCACATGCTTTAAATAGTTCATGCTTCACTATTGTCTGTGAAGTAGGTCTAATGGATTCTATTTGCTTTTCCATTGCAGATTTAAGAACATTAACTACCCTATGACTTTATTGTCCATCTGTCTATAGGAGTTAGTATCTGTGCCATATACTGGGAAAGAATAATCCTGGGCAGTTGTCTGCTTGAAGGGCAGAGTGAGGGGAAGTAGGGTTTAGAGCCTGAGAAGTTTGAACTGGATAATTTGCCTAGGACCACCCTTCAGTGAGATCCGCAGCCTCCAGGCATAACTATACTTAAAACCGAACACTTTCATTTGTGAACTGCTGAAGAATTCCCCAAACATTTCTCTCCCACCATCTATAAAGTTCTGAGGAAAGGAAAAATATTCCCTGTCTCTTAACTGTCTACAGTATCTAGGTCAAAATGTTTGGGCCTTAGGTTTATTTCCATTACTGTAGAAGGCTTGCTTTCTCCACCTAGTGGCCGACAGTTGAATTCAATTAAGAGAGGTGGGGGAGGAATAAAGGGTAACAGAACCCCAGAGTGTTGAGGAGTGAAAGCAAGCAAGGTCAGTTGACTAAGGACTCCTGCTGACACAGGCCAGCGCTTCAAGTCTGTTACCAGTCCCTAGTCAGGAGCTGGGAGTGATTCCTAACCTACTGAAGCAGGGAAAGTTTTTATACATTTATGTATTACTTTTATTTTATGTATGAGTATATTGCCTGCATGTGTATAAGTTCACCTGTGTCAGAAGAGGGTGTCAGATCCCCTGGAACTGGAGTTATGGACAGTTGTTAGCCACTATGTGGGTGCTGGGAATTGAACCCAGTTCTTCTGCAAGAGCAGCCAGTGCTCCTAACCACTGAGTGCCTGAGTGAGTGTAAACAAGTGTGAGTGTATATGTGAGAGAGTGCATGCATAATTGTCTGTGTGCCTGCCTGACTAGGGCAGTAGATTGAATTCTTTATTCCAAAGGGTGCTTTGCCAATTTTCATTATCAAGCAAGTATATAATTACTTCCTTTCTTTCAGTTATCTCTCATGGTGAACACCTCAGAGGAAATTGTTCTTAAGACTGTACCCTATGCAATACAAACTTAACTAACACACTGTACAGAAACCATCGATGATGTAGATTTGATATGCATAAAAACGCAGTCCACAGGTGATGGAGGAGGGGAGGAGACTGAAAGGGAGAGAAGAGGAAAGAAGATAAGAGAGATAAGGGAGAAAGAGTGGAAGAGAGGGAGAGGAGAGAGAAAGGGTAGAGAGAAGAAATGAAAGGAACTGAGAGAAAAGAGGGAGGAGATAGAGAGGAGAGAAAACAAGAGAAAGAAAGAGTGCTTGTGAGATGTCAGAGTCCCTGCAAAGAGACCCTGAGAAGCCAAAGATTCAGTTGCAGTGGAGACACCTTCAGGATATTGGAGATGCCAGGATCATAGGACCCAGTGGAGGAGAGCTGCAGGTAGAGTGGACCCAGAGGAAACCTAAGAGAGAAGACGTGCATGCGCAGATGGCAGAGCTGCTGGTGGGGGTTGCCCTGGATGGCAGAGCAGGAGAGGTGGGGGCTGCCCTGGATGGCAGATCTGGAGAGGTGGGGCTGTCCAGAAGGTCACTACAAGTCCCACATATGTCACACCACGCTTCAGGATTTGGAATTATACTGCTGGATATTTTTTCTTTAGTGTGATTGGGTCTTTCCTTCTGGAATAAGAAAGTCTACATGGGTAACTTGCCTTTGGTCTTAAGGAGCACACTTTTAAAGAAAGTTTGGACTTTTGAGATATTGGGATTTTTGAAGACTTGAGGGAACTTTGGTCTGGGGCTGCATTTTATGTTATGGTATTAATATGAGACTATGGGAGCAACGGATGAAGAGCTAAGGTTTAAAAGTGATATGTGGGGCTGGAGAGAAGGCTCAGCGGTTAAGAGCGCCAACTGCTCTTGCAGAAGACCCAGGTTTGATTCTCAGCACCCACATGGCGGTTGAGAACCATCTTTAACTCCAGTTCCAGGGGAATCTGACGCCCTCTTTTGGCCTCTTCGGCACTGCATGACACGGGTGCACCAACCTACGTGCAGACAGTACACTCATACACATAAAGAAGTAAATTAATTAATTAATTAGTTAATTAATAAAAGTGATATGTTTGTGTTTCAAGTTAAAAAGAAGTGAAGCTAGGCGTGGTGGCGCACGCCTTTAATCCTAGCACTTGGGAGGCAGAGGCAGGCAGATCTCTGGGAGTTCAAGGCCAGCCTGGTCTACACAGTGAGCTCCAGGGCTGCTGGAATTAAAGGGAGACCCTGTCTCAAAAAGACCAAAAAAAAAAAAAATGAGCGGATTGTGCTGATCAGTTGCTTCAATTGTCAGCTTGACACAAAGAATCACCTGGGAAGAGAGTTTCAATTGAATTGTCTAGATCACCTTCGTCTGTGGGAATGTCTATGGGGGATGTCCTTGATTACCAATTGATGTGCGAGACCCAGTCCATTGAGCACAGCAGCATTCCTTAAGCAGGGGTTCCTGAACTGTGTAAGAGAGAAGAAAGTCAACTGAGAGCTAAGCCAACACGATCCATGTCTGTTCTCTCTGATCTTGATGCAGATGTGATGCTTTCAGGCCCTGCCCTGACTTCCCCGAGATAAAGGACTGTAACCTGGAATTGCAAGCCAAATAATCCCTTTCTTTCCTGAACTGCTTTTTGGTTAGGGCTTATTATTTAATCACAGTGACAGAAATGAAACTAGGACAGAGGAAAAGGAAGAAAGAGAAATAGAGAGAGGGAGGAGAGAGATGGGGAACAGGGAGAACAGAGAAAGAGAGAGAGCTCCAAAGGAAAGAGAGGTAAAAAGAGAGGGAGAGAGGGAGAGAGAGAGAGAGAGAGAGAGAGAGAGAGAGAGAGAGAGAATGACAGTGTTTCACACCTTAAAAGCAAAGTTTAATGACATACTGTGACTTTTCAGAATGCACCTGACAGTTCAAGCTTCCTCTGGCGACTCCTCGTCTGGCTTGGCAGGTCATTGCTTTGGGTCTGGAGTGGTGACATGGGTTTCATTGGTTACATCCCTCGCAAACATTTATGTTTGTTCTTAACAGAACATGGGTCATAGGGCCAGTTCTCTCTGGCTAGCTTGGTAACATGTTTCATGAATTAGTTGCTTAAACATAAAAACCAAAGCAAAAGAAACTAGAAGCATGGTGCTTGGAGCTGCGGAAGCTGAGAACTGGAACTGCATCTCTCAGGCCCCACAGTTCCCTGCTCATCTGTCTAGTGTTTCATGCAGAACAGTGGAGTGTCTTGCACTGGGAACTTTTCTTAGCTAGGTTATGCTCTCAGTAGAATAGACAGAACCAGCTTTCTCATTTTAAGACCAATGGTTCTCAGAGCATGAGTCAAAGTGATAGGGATCCACATCTTCTGGATGCAAAGTTTGAGGCTTAGGAGTCTCCAGTAAGCTGCTTTACTCAGCATTCCTGGGCCTGATGATTGTTAGTCTTTCGGACTCACAGCTCTAAGACACGATGACAATCTCCAGGAAGCAAAGAGAATGCCCACTGGTGGCAGTGGTTACCATAGAACACATCACTCTTCCGGAGTACCAAGCTCATGTCAGTAGGGAGCTGGGGACTTGGCTCTGATAGCATTTGCCACACAATCCTGAGAACCTGGATTCAATTCCCAGCATTGGTGTAAAAAGTGCAACATGGCAGCCCATGCTGTAATCCCAGCACTGGGTAGGTGGGGAGATTAATTCCTAGAGTTTGCTGGGTAGCAAGCCTTACCTACATGGCAAGTCCCTAGCCAGTGAGAGACTCTGTCTCTGAAAACAAGGTGAATGGCTCCTAAGGAATGACAGCTGAGGCCTCCACACATTTGGGCACATGTACACACACACACACACACACACACACACACACACACCATCTCATGCACAGAGATTCAATTATTAAAAAATGTTAACTACAACTAAAAATGGGGAGATTCATTTGATGACATTAACAAGAAAACCTCAGCCAGGGAACAAAGCTAGCCTGGACCACCTTTTGAGACTGTTCAGCACAGTGGCTCCAGGGTGCGGCTGTGATCACAGGATTTAGATAATAACTCTCACCTTAATGTAGTGTTTGTTCTGCAGCATCTAGACATTCCCTTGGATTTTCTTAGCCCAGCCACAAAAGCTCTGCTCCCACGGCATCCTTCATGTTTTTCAAAGAAGAAAACTGTTTTTCAGAATTTGTTAGTGTCTTCTCTAAGACTGCAAAGTCAATGGAGGGTGGCGGAGCCCAGCACTACTGGGAGAAAACAGGCTTCGGCGCTAACGCCCCATTCTTCACAAGTTGAGAACGTGTATCAACACTGTCCTCCAACGTTGTACAAACCTACTGGTAGACAAAAGCATGGGGGATTTGTGAGTGTCAGTTCACATGGCTCTGGAAACTGACTGGATTCAGACAGGAAGCTGTTTGTTACTCTGGGTCCCCTGCGATTGTCACCACATAGTGACTGGCACGGCCATTATCTGGCAGTCTTCTTCTCTTACAACTGAACTAGGAAGATGGAGACCAGAGCAGCCAAGCTCGCTATCTCTCTCAGTATCTAAAGGAGGGAGTGCACAGTGGCTTCTGGCTAACCTGACATTTTACAGGACGCCTCCGTACTCTAATGGTATAAACTTCAAGATAGAGTGGCAGTTCCCTGTGGTAGCCTAGCCTCTACAGTCATAAAGAGTCCTTTTCTCCATGTTTGTCAGAAGTCTGACACTCATCCCAGGCCATTTTCAAGGAAACAAGGATTGAATTTCGCCTCTTAAAAATGAAATTAAATCTGCAGGAAAATGGATTGATCTGGAAATTATTATATTCCATGAGGTAACCCAGACTCAGAAAGGCAAATACCACATGTTCTCTCTCATTAGCAGATACTTCTTTTAGCTTTTTATATAATTGTGTATATGTGGACGTGAGTGGGTAGACATCATGAAATTAGAAAGGGGCCCACTGAAGGAGGAAAGGATGTTTTGAAAGAGGAGCTTAGCAGAACGTGATAGGAAAGTGGAAAGGTGAAACATGGAAGGTGTGACTGAGGGACGCAGGAGGACAGGAGTTAGGAGCAGTTTTTCTAGATAAGTAGAACATGCTCTAAGCAAAGACCTTCAAACACTTGGCATTTGAATGCCTTTCAGTCAAAAGCTGTTCGACAAGTGAACTTTTTATCTGAAACCCATTCAGACAGACAGTGCTTCATAGTGCTTGGTGCTTAGTTAGGCATGAATAGAACCATTGAAAGAAAGCCTCTGACCAAGGAGAAAAACATCCAAAGTGGACAGAAATGGAGAGCCAGGAGCCATCTAGTCCTTGGGTCGTTACATGCAATGCAGCTTTTGAGTTGTGTAGAAGCTGTGTTTCTCTCATGCTTGCAAGAAATTTGCACTGGCCGCTCTAACATGCCCAGAGAGCAAGGAACTAGAATAGCAGGACCATCAAAGCCCCCTCCCATATTTGGTCCTCTCTCCTTGGATACTGTGTGGGGCTCAGTGACATTATCCCCTGTTCATTTTTCTCCACTTTCCTTGGTGGGATTTAAAAAATAACACATTATGTCCTACTTTGTTTCCATACTGTCTGTGTAGAATGATTTAGCACTCTATCACAACTGCATACCAACTTAAGCACCCGTAGAAAGACACAGTTTGGTTTGCTATGCTTGGTGTGCCTATGTGTGTATGTATGTATGTATGTATGTATGTATGTATGTATGTATGTTTGTATGTATGTGTGTGTATTCATACATGCATGCATATGTTTGTGGAAGCCAGTATTGAATCTGTCCTCAGGAACTGTCTACCTGGTTTCTTATGTACAGGGAACGTAGTCAGGGAGCCCCCAGGATCTTCCCATCCTCTCCTCCCCAGTGCTGGGGTAGCAAATACACACAATGTCCCTGACTGATGATATGAGTTCTGGCTGTTAATCTCAGGTCCTCATGCTTTGACACCAAGAACTTTACTCACTGCTTGACCTCCACAGTTTCCCAATGTGCTTTGCTACTTTGTTTCAACAGAGTCTATCACTGTCTCTTTAATGGAACCAGATTTGTCTTTTAATGGTAGTATTTTTTCCACCTTCCAGGGAAATCTGACCCTGAGGTTTTAATTAACCTTGGAAATTATAAGTAGATAAAGCCCCTCATTTTTTATTAGAGAATAGCAGGAAGATGTCTTTTGAGGTATTAATGAAGAGAGGTAAGTGGCAAAGAGGTTGCCTTTTTCCTTGTAGAAGGAAAATTCTAAATGGTTGGTGGAAAAATATGAAAGAGAAAATAGAAACCCTGTGTGGCTGCAAGTGGCATTTCAATTTAGCAGCAAGCAGATGTCCCTCTCCTGAATAATTTCAGACACTACAGAAGCGAAAAATCCCCGACAGGAAGTCATCAGAACTTGGCAGCAGACACATTAGCAGACTTTGAAAACTCTAAACCAGAACCATGGGCCAAATCATTTGGAAATATTTTGATGCAAAGCTTAAAATTCACTGCCGATGGTAGTCAGCCCTGATCTCAGTAGTCGCTGGAATAGAGATAAGATGCATGTTTGCATCTGAGAAATAACGATCGCTTTATTTTACTGTCGCCAAGGAAAAAAGCATTTCCGTTATGGTGATCTAAATCATACAAATGTGAATGCAGTCTTGCTAATTAAATGTCAAAGACAGAAAGTATCTTTTAGCTTAGAATACTGGGACTATGTCATGTGACTGCCTCATCATTGTGCCAAGACAGAAATAAAATTTTGGAGATGAAATTTAGAAAAAAAAAATGTTCTGATGTTTCATTTTAAAAAAATCACTTTACGTGCTATAAAATTTTTATTGCATTTATTCACTTATCCATGAGTGTGTGTGTGTGTGTGTGTGTGTGTGTGTGTGTTTCTCTGTGTGTTCACACACACTGAGTTGTTCATGTGGAGGCCAGAGGACAGTTTGCAGAGGTCATTTCATTTTCTCCATCTACAACATGGGTTCCTGGGATCGAACTCATGTCATCAGGCTTGGCATCAAGTGCTTTAACCATTTGAACCATCCCACCAGCCCAATTCCTTGCATTTCTACAGCACTGTATAATTTGCTAGAAGCTTTTGCCCATTTGATATTGATTGATTCTCCAAATACTCTAAAATCCTGAAGTGCCCCCAATTAGGTTGGATTAATGTAGGAATCTTTGAGTACGTTATAGGTTTATCAGACAGAACAAATGAAGATGGAAGATGCCAGTGAACTATAAGTATCTGACTAAAAATAAAGAACCTTTTAGTAGAAACATAGGTCTTATGTAATATTTAGGATTCATTTATACTAAAATGCATTTTAAGGCATTTAATGCATAATTAATGCATTTTGTATATGATAGACAAGCTGCACTAATGAAATCTCCACACTATGGTGGTCTAACAAGATCTGCATCATGACAAAACCAGTTGACATGCCAAGGTTGATGGGGGAAATTTCAAGAGGTCTCACCTCAAGATGAGGAGTTGCAGGCAATCAATGGATAGTGAGGGAGGGAGAATCGGTTTTCTCCAGAGACTAGCTCTCTGAGAGGTCATCTAACTCCAAGTAAGCAGCTCTAAAACAGGTATACACAAGCATCAGATCCTCTGGAATGGGACTTAAATTCCAATATTAGTCCCCTTTGGGTACTGAGTACTGAAGCTGAGTGCTCTGGAAGAGCAGCCAGGGCTCTTAACTACTGAGCCATCTCCCCAACCCTGACTTTTGACACTTTCAACCAATATATTTCTGATATTCTGACACGTGCTAACCCTCCTGGAGTGTCCATTACTTCAGATCTTCCTGTCAAAGATGAGTGTGCATTGTCTTCCTGACCTTCTCCTGAACTTTGCTGTATCCCTCAGCTCTGGGAAAAGAAGCCAATTAAGGTCATTACTCAGCAGACATTTCTATGAGGAAGAAATATTAAAAATGATGAAGATAAGTTTTCCTCAGGCCAGTCTAGCTCGTGGGCTTCACATGAAGTCCCAAAATAATTTAACCAAGGATTAGTTGACAATGACTAGAAAGGCCAGAAAGTGAACATTTTCAATTCTATAGGCCACACTTTGTCTATGACAACTCAGCACAATTATTTTTCTGTGACAGTAGCCACAGTCAATCAGTTAAGGAACTCATGTGACTTTGTTCCAATACAGCAGCACTGATAAATAGGTAATGAATTACCCCTGCCTACAAACTGAAACTGGATAAGCCCTAATCCAAAAATCCACCAAACAGAATTATCAGACATGGCATTTCTAGACCATAGAAGAATTCCCATTGAAATAGCCCAGCTAATTCTGAGATGAATATGAGTGCTTGATAATTAGCTTCATCTCTGGAGCCACACACAAACACAGGTACAACTTAGCAGCTTAAAGAGTTTTAATTTGTTTTGTAACTGGTATGTTTAAAATGCATGGACTCATCTGGTTTATATAAGATATGGTTTTCTATTTAAATAATAACAAAAATAAAGACTTTAAAATATTCTTCCAGCCTTTAAAATATTGCCTGGGGTGCAGGGCTGGAGAGATCAGGTAAGAGCACTGGCTGCTCTTGCAGGGGATCTGGTGTCTACTTGGTTCCATTCCCAGCACCCACATGGCAGCTAACAACAGTCTGTAACTCCAGTTCCAGGGGCTCCAACATCCTCTTCTGACTTCTGTGGGCATTGCATGACACAGGTTCACTTACACACATGCACACAATATACACTTGTACACATAAAATAAAAATTATTTTTTAAAAGAAAATATTGCCTGGACATTGTTCATCCACACATCTCAAATATCTATGTCATTTTTATTTAATACTTAAACTCCATTGACTTTATTGTCCTTAAAAACTGCTTATAGATTTAGAACAAATTTCATATTTGCAAAGAAAAGGAACAGAGTTTTTATCTTTCCATTTTTTTTCATGGTGTAGGTATACATCCAACTTTCTACACAATGAAGTAACAGGAAACATTTCTGTTTTCCGTAAGAGCCCAATAAGTGTTGTCCCTTTCAGGCAGTGATAGTGAGAGTTCAGCTTTCTTTTTGATTCCATTGACCATTAGTGCAGTGAGAAGTAGACGTGAGTGGACACTGAACTGTTGGTTAAGTTGAATGAGATAATAATTATTATTGTTCTTGCTAAGTAGTTTTTATTTTGTTACAAACTTTCTAATTTTCTAATAAAACTTAAAAAATAAATGTTAACACACAAAAAATCTGTCATCTGTTATTTTAATGTTATTAGGGAGAGGGATAAGAAGGGGAGTTGAGAGAGACAGCACTGAGTCAAATCATCCTAGCCCAACAGATCATGTCAACATGAGACTGACTACAATGAGTCTGTATTGGTTAATTTTCTTGTTGCTATGACAAAATGCCTGAAAAAGCAACTCAAGGAAGGAAAGACTTTGACTCATGGTTTAAAAAGGACAGAGTCCAGTACAGCAGAGTAGTCAGGAGGGCAAGAGCATGCAGTGGGACCTCAGTTACGAAATAGAGGGCAGACAGGAAGTGGGGTCAGGCTATAAAACCTTTAGACTCTTCCCCAGTGACTCACTTCCTCCACTCAGGCCCCACCTCCTAAAGATTTCGTAGTATCCTGGTGCTCAAACACATGAGCATATATGGGGCATTTCGTGTTCCAACAACAGGATCTTATTTGATATGCTCTACAATGAAATCCCCAAATTCCTCTCTATAGGAAAAGTCTATGATTGGATCTAAGTTTTTAGTGATTTTCCTTGGGTAATAATGGACCAGTGAGTATCAGCATTTAGAAATCGGATCTTCGAGTAAGACGGTAACAATGGAGGTCAATTCAAAGGTAAGCTTTGATTGAAAAATGATCGGTCTTAGTGAATGAATAGATGGGATTGCGGGATAAAATATGTATTCTTTGAAACTGATTTATCATCATCAGACGAGCTGTGAACTATGGAGTCTAGTTAGAGGGAGGGGCTAAGGGCAAAGTCCAGCCACGGTGAGGTCTCTGCAATGCTGGCATTCCCACTATGCTTACAGGAATGCGCACGGAACTCTGGGACCTCGCGGGGGGCCATGTTGGGGCCAGCACTTATAGAAGCCCACTATGCAGGGCTGGGGAGTGTATGTTTACTTCCATCACTTTGTAAGCATGCCTAATAAATTCTCTAGTGTAACTAAAATTGGAGAGTTCACTCCTTGCTTTGCCTTAGTAACCAGGGAATCGAAAACAGCAGAGGTGGGCTGGATGCTACATGCATAAGTATGCTTATATATGTATAAGTATGCTTATATATGCATAAGTATGCTTATATATGCCCCCACCCCCCCCACCCCCGCCAGGAAAATTCTCTGCACAAGAGTAAATGGGTGATAATGACAATATTGAATTCTGTGTCTGGTAGTTCTATCCATAAATGAAGTATCATAGCTATATTTCATTGCTGTGATCAAAACAACGTGATTAACAAACAACTTAAGCAAGCAATGGTTCGTTAGACATATACTAGCCTTTGCAGTCCATCATTGCTTGGAAGTCAAAGTGGAAACAAAAAGCCCCACTCACATTCACAGTCCAGAGCAGGGGCAGAATAAATGTGGAGATCCTGGCTTGCTTAGTACTTAGGTAGCTTTTTCCACTCTACCCCTACATAGGGAATAGTGCTGCCCTGGGTCAATTAACAATCAAGACAGTCCCACACAGACAGGGGCAGAGCCCAATCTGATCTAAGCACTTCTTCAATTGAGGGTTGTTTCTTAGGTGATGTGTCTAGTTGACAGCTAAAACCAACTAGGATGGCAAAGATTCTGCTTATTCCTTTATCTCTGCTGTCAGTATGAGGAGTTTGCCAAGGTTCAATGCTGCTTCTAGAAAGATGGTTAGGAATATCTGATGTGAAGCTAAGCCTAGCCCAGAATGGATCTGACACCTCTTACCAATCCCAAGATAGCACACAGACCCAGCAGGACAACAAATGACTGTTGTTTGTTATCAATACATAATAAAATCCCAGAGCAATCATAATCTCTTGTACATGCTTGTGCTTATATAGTATATTTTCCCATGAGTACCAGTGATGCATATGTGAAAGAGGATACCTGGGAGACAAGGAAGAACTAAAGAATAATGAAGTATCTGTGGATGCTAGTGCCAATTACCTAGTTGTAAGTATTTCTTGTGTAAGGCCCCCTGAGCTTTTGTCCAAAGCAGTTGGGCATGATGCCTATTGGAAACAACAACAACAACAGAAAGGACTGCATCGAAGAAAGGACTGATACAGTGAACTTCTGCTCAAAACAGTCAACTTCCTCATGGAGAATATTGAGAAAGATTGAGAAAGAGATGAAAAGCATGGTTTGGCAGAATGCATGAGCTCTGGCGGGGTGGGAGAATGGGGGGGAGCACAGGTCTAGATTTGTTAAAAAAATAAAAAATTTATGTGAAAAAAATTCTTAAAGGTTTGTTTTCTTGATGGATCTGGCAAGTGGATATACTATTTCAATGTGGTTTTGAGTTTCATGTCCATGATGAGTAGTCATATCAAGCACCTCCTCTTGTATTTGTTGATCTGCAAAGATGTGTGAAATGCCTTGTCCATTAAAAAAATCAAGTATTTTTGTTTAGTTTGACTTGTACTCGGTTTTGAGATATTCCAATACCTTTGGATATTAGCTCATTAGAGCAATGGTTTGCGAGTTTGAATATTTTCTCTCATTCCACACTCTTCCTTCTTCACGCTACTTTTTTTCCTTGCTATGGGGAAGATTTTTGACTGTTACAGTTGTATTTCTCTGTTTTTCTTATTTTTTACTTATGGTTTTGCTATAACATCATAGAAATCATTAAAAGTTCAATGTAAAAGAAAAAAATAATGAAGTAACAGATATATTATTGAGACTAACTATCATCTGCTAGCTGCTTTGTTTAGCCTATTATATGAACTATTGGAACAACCTTATAAAGTAAATTGAGGAGAGACAAATTTGGAAAACGTTGGATCCTTCAGGCTTACATGCTCTAGCAACTTTGCAAAAAGCTTTCCGATAAATAACTAAAGCTGTTCTTTATCTGCAGAGTTTCCTTCCCCTAAGAACATCTTGCCCCAGAGGCCCCAGGCTGCATGGTGACCTAGGTGTTCCCTTTTCTCTGCACATAGCAAGAGCACTCTGAGGTCATGATGCCCTCACCATGGGTAAGTGCTGTGTGGTCTGGGGACAGAGGGTGCCTAACCCAGTGTCATCCTGCTATGGTACCCATCCCTTAGTGTGGGAATTGAGAAATTTGTGCTCTGATGATTCAGGGCATGTGCTGGATAGCCTTAGTGTCAACTTGACACACCTGGGTTGAGGGAGCCTCAATCGGGGAATTGGCTCCATTGGATTGGCCTGTGGCCACATCTGTGGAGTATTGGCTTGATGGTTGAGCAGTGTGGAAGGGCCCAGCCCACAATGAGTGGTGCCACCCTGGGCAGGTGCTTGTATATGGTATAAGAAGGCAGGCTGGGCATGAGCCAGGGGAGCAAGCCAGCGAACAGCATTCCGCCATGGCCTGTGTTTCAGCTCCTGCCTCCAGGTTCCTGCCCTGAGTTCCTGCCTTGGGCTCCCTAAGTGATGAACTGTGACCCAGGAGATGTAAGCTGAATAAACCCTTTCCTCCCCAAGTTGGTGTCGGTCAGAGTGTTTTGTCACAGCAATGGAAGACAAACTAGAACAGAGCATTAATAGAATTCTTGGTACATATGGGTTGTGTATGTGTGTGTGTGTGTATGTGTGTGTGTGTGTGTGTGTGTCCTTGTTTATTTTGCTTAACATAGGAAATCTTATTTTATCTATGAAGAAACTGAGCATCACAGAGTTCAAAAGGGCAAAATGGATGAAATCTTTCTACATCAATATGGTATGCATCCTTAATTCTGTATATGTGTAACTGCTGTTCTTCACCTGCTTAGAAGGTAAATTGTTTATAAAACTTTTTGATGAGTATTTTTAAGAAAGGAAATGAACAAAGGTAAATAATGGTAAAAAGAACTTAGAGAAAGAGAAATGAAGCACAGAAAGATAAGCAGCAATATGTAGCAAAGCATTATTTATGAGCAGAACTCATATGTTATTAAATAAATGAAAACAGTGCATCCTACAGCCATCAGCTGAGGAAATCTTAGTAGGAAAATCAGACAGATGGTGTGGTTGATATTTTGTCACGGGACAAAGAAAATAACGACACTTCAAAGAAAATATTTATATATCAGATTCCAATATCCTCTTGCAACAGATTGGATTTACCAAACATGATAAACTGATATCCCTCAGAACACATGACTTTATTTAGGGAGCATGCACAGTTCTCGCAGTGCATGTGTGGAGATTGGAGTTGGCTCTCTCCTTTCACCGTGTGGGTTCCAGGGATTGACCTTAGGTTGTCAGTCTTGGTGGCAAGTCCCTTACAATCTCAGCCATCTTACCACCCCAAGTCTCCTTACAATATGAACTTTATATTCCTTTTACCTTTTGTCAGAATCTTATTCATCTCATAAACCTGAAGAAATGTTTGTGGTGGCCTTTACCAATAGAGCAAATTCCATCATTTCTAAGGTTAACACAAACACAGTGTGCTCCCTCCTGGTTCGCAGTGGGAAGGTTTGCTCTGGTACCCACTTGCCCTCTTCTGAGGAAGCTCAATAGCATTCCTGGAAGGTTAAGCAAAAGCAATCTGTTTGCCCACCAGCAGTCTACTGTGCATACACTCAACAGGCATGCCCACTGCGATGGTTAGTTTTAATGGCCAGCTTGACACAATCTAGATTCATTTGGGACAGGAATCTCAGTGAGATTCCCAATTGTCTGTATTTGATTGAGCTGTGGGCTTGTGAGGGATTTTCTTAATTGGGTTAATTGATGTAGGAAGAACCAGTTCACTGTGGGTGGCACTGTTCACCGGGTTTGGGCACTGGACTTTATAAAAGAAGAGAAAGTGAGCTGAGCACCGGGTAAGTAAGTGTCCATACGTTCACGTCTCTCTGGTCTTGACCGTGGAGGTAATGTGACGAGCTGTAGCTGTTTTTTGCGACTGCTCCTCTCAATTCTCTGATATGATGGACCATAACCTGGAATTGTAAGCTGAATAAACCCTTTCTCCTTTTTCTTAAATCAGGGTACTTTATCATAGAAATAGAAACAAAATTAAGATACCCACTTACCATTGAGTTTGGGGCGCATTTTGAAAGGGGTCCCCACTCAAAGAGAGAGGAAATCTCTCAGCCCACAAGTCTCTGACAATACTATGACTCATAAGCAAAAGTAATGATTTTTCTTATGTTAAAAGATGTTACATTTTCAAAATTCTTTTAAAATTCTTATTTAGTTATTCCAAATATATGTGCATTCTTAATATATATGCTTTGCCTACACATATTTGTGTGCCCACATGTGCAATGCCCACAGAGGCCAGAAGAGGGCAGTGGATATCATGGAACTAGAGTTACTGATAATTATTAGTTGCTATGTCAGGGCTAGGAACTGAACCCAGGTCTTTCCTCTACAAGAGCAGCCAGTACACTTAAACTCTAAGCAATCTCTCCGGCCTCTAGAATGGCTTACTATGCAGCAATAGGAAATGAAATACTTCCTTTTCTGTGGCTATTTTAGTATCACCAAAACATGAAAAGTTGTTATATTTCTAGAAATTGCATTGTCAGTAAGACCTTCTATTTTGGATAAAGTTGACTTTTGCTTTCTAAAAATGCTATTCATTTCTTTGTTTATATTTTGTTTAGCTTCTTGACTGTTTCCATTATTTTTGGAAAAATAAAAATCAATTTTCTATACTTACATATTACCTTAGGAATATTGTTTTGAGTATTCAAATATCAATTCTTAATCTCCAAATTTTCTTTCCTGAGACATAAAAAACAACCATATCATTACTCTTTGAAATATAAAATACATGTTTCTTTATTCTTAGGAAACAATGAAAATCTTTATTATTGAGTCAACTGAAAAATTTCAACTTTTTTTCTTGTTAACATTTTTATTGAAGTTATGTGCATTTCATATACTGTTTCTCAGTCCAATCTAGACTCATCTTGACCTCTATGCCCTCTACTCCATCCAAGTTCATGCACCCTGCTATCCCTGCCCTGTATCTTTTTCTGATTCTTTTCAAAGTTTTTAAGCAGAGGATTATTGTCCTTGGGGGAACTTTACTGTCTCACTCAGTTCCTTGTCCCTGTTCCTCTTCTGTTGTTCCCTTCAATCTGTACCGCTTCAACACACACACACACACATATATATATACATATATGCATATATATGTCACACCTATATTAAAATTATATCATCTGTACACAAACTGTCATTTCCATATCATATTTCCGGATTCACATTTTTCCTTTTCAAATTTATATTACTCTAAAATAAGCCTGCATATCCTGCACCCATATACCAGGATTCCAAAGTCTAAAAATAAGTTGTGGGTTAATACTAGAGCCTGGTAAGGGACTGACATTATCAGAGCACAGCTGCTTTTAGGGAAAGGGGTATATAATATTGATGTTCCTCAGTTTGCCTTACGATTCTGTGCTTGGTGCTAACGTCCACAAATAAGGGATATCATTCGTCATTTGCTTTTCTGGGACTGTGTTAGCATAATATCCTCTATTCCATCCATTTGCCTGCAAAGCTCATGATGCCATCTTTACCGTTGCATAGAATTCCATTGTGTAGATGTATCACATTTTATCTATCCACTTATTGGTTGAGGGCCATTTGTGTTGGTTCCAGCTCTTTGCTATTATGAAGAGAGCTGCAAAAATTTCAACTCTTAACAGTGTCGAAGTTAAGTAGCTTTTTCATTAGTGAAATGCTAAGACCTTATGACAGACTGCAGCAGCTGTTCCCTAAAGCTCTTAAAAGTAGTTACATGGTTCTAATCTGAAAACCTCTCATCTTTTTGTTGTAATTTTCCTTCCATTTAAAATATCTCCACAATATTCCTGTAATACACTTTTATTCTTTTAGGCGGGGTGGTTTTTGTTGTTTTGTTTTGAGACACTGCAGCCTGGGCTGTTCTTATATTTAAGCAAATGTTCTGCTCATAGTGTGTCTGCATAAGGCTCCTGCTTAATTGATCTTTTAGATTAAACCACAGAAACTATGTCAAGTGCAGAAATGATGTCAGAATCCTTCTTATGCTAGAAGCAGTCTTCCCTTTGCTCAGTGTGATAGGGACAGGGACTCCCAGGTCCACCTTGGGAGTCATCCTGGGCTATCTGTTCCTAAACACGGGAAGGAAGGAGCCAGCCTTGACCCTCTGGACCACAGAGAATCAAAAGGAAACAAGAAGCCCTTGCTGCAGATCTAGCAACTAGTGTACAGATAATGTTTCTAGTTGCAGCTAACAGAACACAAACCAAAGCCGTGGGAAATCTTGGACTGGCCTCTACTGTGAGTTTCCCACAATTTTCATCTTATTGTAATTAAAGGGAATGAAAAGCCTGCCTCCTGGAAATAGCTAGATGCTGGAACTCTCCAGAGAGCATAGTAAGACTATGCCTAGGGGAGCCAAACCTGGCTCTTCCATTTACATGTCCTTTTAGGGTAGCAGTGTGGAAACTCATTCCACGCAGGTGACTCTCCTTTGCAAGCAACTGCAGAACAGCCAGGTGCAGTAGGAAGACACAGGATTTTCTGTAGCCCACAGTGGCTTTGAAGGAAAGACCAGAGCTAGTTGAACCCCCAGGGCTGTTTCAAGTTCTCTCCGCACTCTGAGGATGTACATATTCAACCATTTCTCCCCATATATTGGACGTACATGTTCTCTGCTCTCAGAGGAATCAGATGAGGAGAATTCTCCAGAAGAGGGTTGAGAAAATGGGTGTGGAAAGTCAGGCATAACAAGCCCAAGCCTTTTTGACCTCTGAGTAAAGGAGATTTCCTGAAGGAAAAACCTGAAAAAAGAGAGATAGCTCAGTGAGTAAGCTGGAGCTGAATTTAATAGCCAGAATCACATTTAAAAAACCTTCCATAGGATGGAAACATGGTCCAGTAAAGAGCACTGACTGTTCTTCTAGAGGGTGGTTCGGGTCCCAACACCCACATAGCATTTAACAGCTGTATATAAATCCAGTTCCAGGGGATCAGACACCTTCTTCTGGCCTCTGAGGGAATTGCATATGTGCACTGCATTTACATTCATTCAGGTAAAGAACTCATACAGATTTAAAAATGTAAATATCATTGGCATGGTAGGGTGTGTTTGCTATTCAGCTCAGGAGAAGCAGAGACAGTCTCATTCCTGGATTCCTGGGGCTCCCTTGGCCAGCCAGCCTGGCTGAGTTTCTGAATTGACAAGAAATAGGCAAGTGGGGCTGGAGAGATGGCCTAGCGGTTAAGAGCACCGACCGCTCTTGCAGAGGACCCGGGTTCGATCCCCAGCACCCACATGGTGGCCAAGAACCGTCTGAAACTCCAATTCCAGGAGAACTCCAGTTCCAGGGGAATCCGACACCCTCTTCTGACCTCCGCGGCATTGCACGACACGGGTGCACACACTTGCATGCAGACAGTACATTCATACACATTCAGAAATAAAATAAATAAATAAATAAATAAATAAATCCTTAAAAAAAAAAAGATATAGGCAAGTGAGAGACTTTCAGAAACAAGGTGAACAGCTCCCAAGGAATGTCACCCAAGGTGTTCCCCTGGCCTGCACACATAGGCCCATGGATGTGAACCTACACACTTATGAATACCCATACATACACTCACACCAGGAGGAAAATGACATATCCAAAGCTCTGTCTTTCTAGGATCTAATTTATGGTTTATAATTAGCACTTAAGTGTTCATGCAGCACAAATAAACACAGCTCTCTAAGAAGCAACACAGGTTCACAGGCACACTCTTGATTGGTTACTTTTTTAAAAGCTGGCTCACAGAGGTAGTCAGTGCTTGCATTCAGATGAAGTTTGGAGTTGAGAGACTGAAAATTGACACCAGCTACTGTGAGTCTTGATAAGCCTGTCCCTAATGCTTCCCTGGACTTCTGCCTGCTGCTACTCATTCTCCGTGCGATATTGCTTGAGTAAGTACTTGGGTTAAGGCTCTATAAATAAATCAGTAAGGAAAAAAACAATATAAAAATCCTGTTTCCTAAAGGTTCTTCATTACCAACCTTCTTTAACTTTAGAGGAAACTAGCATCAATTTTGTAAGTAGAAAGAATAGCACAGGCTCCAAATGTGATTTCAAGTCTTTCCTCTTCCCAGGACCTAATATTGTGTGTGTGTGTGTGTGTGTGTGTGTGTGTGTGTGTGTGTGTGTGGTGTTTTACTTGCATGTATCTAAGTGCACACATTCTTACAGTTCCTACAGAGGCCAGAGGAGGGTGTTAGAGCCACTGGAACTGAGTTAAGGATGCTTATTAGCTGCTGTGTGGGTGGTGGTAACCGAACCCAGGTCCTCTGCAAGACCAGCCAGTGCTCTTAAATACTGAGCCATCTTGTCAGGCCCTATATTTTAATTTTTCCTACATTTTATTTATCTTGTATGCCTGTGTGTACATGTTTATTCAGGCATGTGTGCCATGAAATTCTTATGGAGATCACAGGTCAAATTGTAGGAGTCAGGCCTCTCCTTTGACCATATGAGTCCAGTGATTGAAACCACATTGCCAGACTTGGCAGTAAGTCCCTTGCCATACTTAAACACAAAGCTACATTATTTTCTTTTACAAATTTTGTGGTTTAAGTGTTATAAGCAGGGAGTTCTCTTATCCAAAAAAATTATCATCTGATACATATGATTGTCATACAATCCTGTGTCTTGCCATTTATTGCTCAAATAGTCGTTCATATGAATATAAAATGTAATGTAGGCAATAGGGAATTCTGCATTACAGATATAGCAGGAGTTTAGAAATAACACAATTTTTCCAGCAATATAGAAATAGCTAAATCAATTGTGGAACATTCCATATATTAAATTATGATCCAACCAGTAAAAAGGAGCAAAGTCAATCTGTAGGTAAGAGATAAAGAATTCTTTAAAAGACAATAATTGTGAAGAGATAAGTGGGGAAAGTCTGAAATGTGGGAGAAGTGATGAAGTACCTGAGATCAAAGTGTGACTTTGTCAAGGTGAAAGCAGGAAGCCAGAATGAGCTGGTAGCACAAAAAGATCTCTTCCCATCTTGCTTAAGGTTCTTTCTTAATCAGGTTCTTAATTAGGACCATTTGTTCTTTCTTCTGGGTATATATTAGCAGTACAACCCTTCTAGAGGCGAGGGACATAGCTCAGTTGGTAAAGTGGCAAATGAGGATCCGAGTTTCAACCCCAGACCCTGTATTTAAAAAACAAACAAACCTGGAAATAGCAGCACAAATTTGTGCTCCCAGCACTGGCCAGGCAGAGCCAAGCAGAGCCAGGCAGAGCCCGGGGGCTTCATGGTCAGCTAGCCTAGCCTACTTGGTGACTTGAAAGCCAGTGACTCACACCTTGTCTCAGAAAGAAAAAAGAAAATAAAAGAAAAGAGAGAGAAAGAGGGGGGCAGAACGAAGGAAGGATGGGAGGGAGGGGAAAAAAGAAAGTAGGTGAAGCATATAAGGAATGCAACTGGAGGTTTACCTTTGGCCTCCACAGAGACACGCCTGTGCATGCACACACACACACACACACACACACACACACACAGTCCACTTAGAGACAATACTCAGAGTCTCCACAGAGTCATTCCTTGAGTTCCTTCTGCAGAGCTGGAATGCAGGAGACCACACCACACCACAGACTCATGATGTCACTGCACGCTGTACCACAGGTTCATGACATCACATGTGGTGGAGCTTCACAAGGGGGTTCTGACTGTAGTATCTCAGCAAATAGAAAATGGCAAAGAAGGTGGACAGCTTTTTGAGATAAAACATGAAACACACAGGTCTTAATTCCAATCAAGTTTGCCCTCCCCGCCCCCTACCAGAAGAATGCCACTTCCTTGAGCTGCACCCTTGGAAGGCATGCATAAATGCTGTAGTTTCATAGTGTGCTATTTGACATCAGTAGCCAGCCTAAATTGACTATTCAAACATAGTAGCACATCCAGATCACTGCTATTCTGCTAGAGAGAAAACAGAGCGGAAGAAAAACAAAGGCTAAAGGAAAACATGACCCAGAAGTTGGCAGAAGGCTCTACAACTACAGAAGAGAAGCTCTGAGGTGCAGACAGAGCAATCAATGGCTGGCTCTCCTTGTGCTCATCATAATCTAACCTCAGGCATGGAATGGAACATGCTCAGAGGCTCTGTGCTGAGAGACAGATGGCTCTGCAAGCGGGGCATGGGGGCACATTCTATGATCCCAACACTCAGGAGACACAGGCAAGCAGGATTGAGAAGTTAAACCCATGTTGGACTACATAGTAAGTTTGAGGCCAACTTTGTTACATCGTAAGACCCTGACTAAAAAAATCACACAGTGGGGGACAGGGGATGAAAAATCCACTCACAGTCCCCCTCCTCCACTTCACAGCAACACACACTTTCCCCACATGTTGGTCTGTGTCCTCAGAATCATGAGTGGAATTGAATCCATCCTCCCTTAGGTTGCTGCTTCTAAGGTATTTTGTCACAGCAACAAGAAAGGTCACTGAGGGTTAGGACCAAACCATTCATCTGCACAGTGAATCTGCCCCTTCCTTCCTGAAGCCTCCAAGGTTTCCCACATGAAGATCCCAGACCTTGTCCTGTCCTCCTCCCCTTCCCAGCCCCCAGAGCCCACAGCCTTACTTCACTTCATTGAGGGGTGATATTGGGAATCAAGATTTCCTTCTTTGTGTTGTCTGTCACTTTAATAAAATCTCTAAAAAAATGAACTCAGAAGGAAGCTTGAGGACTGTCATAGTTTGTCTTTCCATTGCTGTGACAAAACACTCTGACCGACACCAACTTGGGGAGGAAAGGGTTTATTCAGCTTACATCTCCTGGGTCACAGTTGATCACTCAGGGAGCCCAAGGTAAGAACTCAGGGCAGGAACCTGGAGGCAGGAGCTGAAGCACAGGCCATGGAGGAATGCTGTCCACTGGCTTGCTCCTGGCTTGCTCTCTGGCTCATGCCCAGCCTGCCTTCTTATACTGTCACTGCTCAACAATCAAGACAATACACCACAGATGTGGCCACAGGCCAATCCAATGGAGCAAATTCCCCAATTGAGGCTCCCTCAACCCAGGTGTGTCAAGTTGACACTAAAGCTATCCAGCACAATTGACCCCTTGTCAACTTGACACACAAAACACATCACTATTAAACCACCACCTTTCCAGTTCTTATCCCCAAAATATGATGTTAACATGAATCACAACCTAAGACAGTACAACCTCAAAAGCCTCACAGTCCTTAAAATGTCCAAACACTTAAAAGTCCAGTCTATTAAAAGTCTCCTAACTGTGGGCTGCTGCAAAATCCAAAACAAGTACTGTCTTATTTCAAAGGGAAGAATCAGGCACTCTCAAACAAAACCTAAGTCCAGCAAGTAGCTCAAGGCTGGACACCTGGGATCCACTCACGATCTTCTGGGCTCCAAAGGGTCTCGGCAGCTCCCCCTCTCCGACTCTGCCGTCCGTGGCACACTCATCTCGCAGGCCCAGCCCGACTCCATTCCACACCTACCGCTGCTCTTGGGGGTCATCCACAGGGTACCGGCATCTCCAAAAAGCTGGGGTTCCACTGAAACTGAGGCGCACCTTCACCAATGGTCTTCTTCGACCTCTCCTGGTACAAACCTCAGCTTCTACTCCTGACCCTGCAATCCTGGGTCTCCACTGCAACCAGGTGCACTTCCCCCAATGGTCTTTCCTGACCTCTCAGTGCCAACACCTCGGCTGCTGTCTGTGACCCCCTCAATTTCAACACCAGAACCATATAGGAGACCTTAGACACGTTACCAAGTCCTGCTTCTGGCTTGAGATGGAGGTCAGGGCCCCTTCTGGACACAGCTTCTGTGTGCTGACCCTGAAGAAATTCCCCAGAAGATTTCACCACAGTGATGCTGGTCCCTCTTGTTACTTACAGCTGATTTTTTCAGCCCAATAACCCAGCATCAATTGGCCCAGTACACAAAAGCTTCACTTCAGGTTCTGGTCTCTTGTTTACTTACAGCTGATTCCCAGCCCCAGCTGACCAGAACCCACAGATTAAAAGTACCTGATGATCTCTGCTCCCCTTTGAAACTAGAAATCACAAGCCAGGCCTCCATCTCTACAACTCCGCGCAAAACTGCTCCAAGTTCCACAGCCACGCTCTTTAGGCATTCAATGATCTTCCCAGCCCAAAGTTTCCAAACGCCTCCACATCCTTCCCCAAAACACCAAGGTCAGGTCTGTACAGCAATACCCCACTCTTCTGGTACACAATTTCTGTCTGTTTTGTCTTCCATTGCTGTGACAAAACACTCTGACCGAACCAACTTGGGGAGGAAAGGTTTTATTCAGCTTTACATCTCCTGGGTCACAGTTATCATTCAGGGAGCCCAAGGAGGAACTCAGGGCAGGAACCTGGAGGCAGGAGCTGAACACAGGCCATGGCGAAGGCTGCACTGGCTTGCTGGCTTGCTCTCGGCTCATGCCCAGCCTGCCTTCTTAGACGATCACTGCTCAGGTACACATCAATCGACTCAACCATCACAATCTCCACAGATGTGGCCACAGGCCAATCCAATGGAGCAAATCCCACAATTGAGGCTCCCTCAACCCAGGTGTGGTCAAGTTGACACTAAGGCTATCCAGCACAAGGACCATCTTAATAGAGCTTGAAAGAAAAACAGCCGTGCAAGTGAGCTGAAAATTCCAGCAGTTGCTGGGAGGAGGGAGATAGAGAAGAGCCGATAAAGTCCTGCCTTTTAAGGTAGGCATGGCGTAGACATTTGGGCAGAGCAGTCTTCAGAGAAACTTGAGAAAGCTCAGGGTGTCAGGAAACATGCAGTGGCCTTGGGCTGGTATCCAATGAAGCAGAGAAAGAAACAAAAAGGAAAAGGTGCCTGTTGTGAGTTAGAACTCAAAAAAGTAAGCTGACTTAGCAGTCTTCAAGCAACTGCATCATGAGATGTGAGAAATGCTCCTCTCATTCCTTCATCAGCTTCCAGAAGGGTGTCCTCTGGCCAGGTGATTGATGGGTCCAGTTGCATTACTCTTTTTTGTTTATTTAAAAATTTTGTTTTAATTTTGATTTATTTGTTGAATGTGGTATGAATTACTGGTCCATGTAGGTTTTGGTGTGCACATCGTGTCGTGCAAGTGCCGCGAGGTCAGAAGAGGGTGCTCGGATTCCCTGGAACTGGAGTTCTCCTGGAGATTTGAGTTATCAGACGGTTTTTAGACCGCAATGTGGTGGTGCTGGGATCGAACCGGGTCCTCTGTAAGAGCATCGGTGCTCTTAACCGCTAGGCTATCTCTCCAGCCCCCAGTTGCATTAACTCTTAATGTTGGAAACAACAGTATGTAATCTTCAAGTCTGCCGAAAATTTTATCACCAACCAGTGCCACAGGCATAACTCACATTCATTGCTTGTACCAGGAGGAAGTAGCTGTCCCTTAATAAGCCGCAACAAAGCCCTCAAACTGCCACCATCTTATTTGGCACTTTAAATCTTATAGAGGTCACTTGTGATGTTTCCTTTTCTAAGGTTACCAAGGGAGGAGGTCTATCCTTGATGGCTTCCAAGCCTGCACATCCCTTCATAGCTACCTAATCACAAGAAGAAAGAATTGATTTAAAAGGGATCTTTTCTAATCTCAAGGAAATTTTAGTCTTCTTTCTGTCACAAGCATGTTTCTAATTTTATCATTTTCAAATCTGAACTAGCACTAAAGAAGAAATGTGGACATGTGATTCTAGACACAAGATCTATTAATACTAGCTAGTCAACATTTAAATAGCCTATGTACTTGACATATCAATTCTTCTTGTTAGCATCTCATCGAACAATCTTTTTTAATTTTAATTTTATATGTATGAGTGGTATGCCTGCATGTATGTAAGTGTATCCATGCCATGCAGTGCCCACAGGGGACAGAAGGGCTCATCTGATTTCCATAGGGTGGTTAGCTGCCATGTAGGTGCTGGGATTCAAACCTGGGTCCTCTGCAAGAACAGCTAGAGCTCTTAACTTCTGAGCCATACTCCAGTCTCCAAATATTCTTTCTTACGGGTACAAAAATGTCATGTGGACTGTATGAAATGCTTCATTTTAGAAATGACAGGAGTTTGGGATAGATTTTCAGCAAGTCTAGCTATATCAATCTTACTACACCTACTAACTGAAATGTTGAAAGATGGATTAAGTCATTCTCTACGCAAGATACATCATTATTTGGAAAATTATTATAAGAATCCACAAGCAAAAACAACCTGAATTCAAATCCTTAACCCCCAGAAAAAACCAGATATAGGTGCATGTACCAGTAACCTCAGCCTTAGTGGGCATAGTGGGCTGAGAGCTCTTTGGCTGCCTGACCTAGTGAAAAGAGCAGGCTTCTGGTTTAGTGATAGATAGACCCTGTCTCAAGGGAATGAGGCATGAAGTTATAGAGAAAGACACCTGACATCTCCTCCCACCATTAAATGCACAGGTGAATGTGCCCTGTGTATACTCATGTGCCTGCACTACACATGTGTACACCATATCCTCCATAGTACACACAAACACTACCCACTACACATCACACAAACTAACACACATAAAACACATAAAAGGAGGAAGAACAAAAGAAGAAACACAAGTATAGAAATTCGTTATCCAGAAATTTATAAATTAAGGTAGAAATTATATAATCAAATAAGTATATGGTAAAATACAGCTAACAAAATTAACAGTCTTTAAGAAAAACAAAGAAAAATAAAAGTAAACTAAGAAGAAAATGATTTATATTTTTATATATGATTTAGATTAAAAATAAAAAATACAGAGAAATCAAAATTACTTCAATTAAGATCAGGAACCAAGCCAGTATTATTCATCTGATTAATACCAAGTAATGACCTGGAAAGATGAAGAGAAATGGAATTAAATAGCTAAACATTAACAATGGAAAAGAGAAGCTGTATCTTTTTGCTGAAAATAGTAAATGAAGCAAAATTAGAAAATTTTAAATGAAAAAAATTACTAAAATATTTTGATAAATTCACTTGATATAAAGTAAATGTCCTAAAAAGACAACTATCTATAAATACCTAGAAGTTAAAATGGCAAAATATATCATGACGGTAGTGTTCTAGTTCGCTTTTCCATTGCTGTGACAAAACACTCTGACCAATTCCAACTAGGGGAAGAAAGGGTATATTCAGCTTATATCTCCTGGGTCACATAGTTCATCACTGAGGGAGTTCAAGGTAGGAGCTCAAAGCAGGAACATGGAGGCAGGAGCTGAAGCACAGGCCATGGAGGAATGCTGCTTACTGGGTTGCTCCCCTGGCCCATGGCCAGCCTGCTTTCTTATACTGTATATAACAACCTGCCCGGGGTGACACCACCCACAGTGGGTTGGGACCTGCCACATAACCCAACAATCAAGACAATACTCCACAAACATGGCCACAGGCCAGTCCAATGGAGCCAATTCCCCAGCTGAGGGTCCCTCAACCCAGGCGTGTCAAGTTGACATTAAACCTATCCAGCACAAGAAGCAAAATCAAAACATTATTAATGAATAGAATGCCATGCATGATGGACCAGTAAATAAAATTATTATTAAATGATAGTGATTATGAGTTATTGGGAATGTATTTCATATAATTGAGTGACAAAATTTTATATAAAACATCAGTCTTCTCTAATGAGTGCATGAGTTTAGTCCAATTGTAATAAGAATCCCAGCAAATTATATAGAAGAAAAAAGCCCTAGGAATAAAACACTCTCAATAATCAATAAGACATTTAAGATGGTTTAATACTGTTTTATATTTATTAAAATAAATTTAATCTATTATTGTCATAAAATTAAATCAATTAAAAACAGTAGAATAGAAGAATCAGAAAGTTATTCCAACATTCAATATATAATAAATAGAGTATGCCAATTCATCATGAAATATTTACTAGCTAGTGCTGATGTAACCAGAAATTCATCTGGGAGAATATTAGTTTATCTTCTCTAATATAAGATATACAAAAGTAAATCCAAGAAGAATTAATAGTTTAATATACACAAAGATTAATAACTAGCTTTTAGAATTGGAACTGTGTAGTGCAGTGTTAGAGCACTTGCCTAGCATGTGCAAAGCCCTGGGATTGATTCCTCACAACAACTAAATAATAATAATGATAAATATTTTAGAAGAAAATCAAGGTAGTGGCATGCCAATGATGGAGACTGTATTAAATGTGTTAAGAAATTTAGAAGTTATATTAATGCATGTAATACATAGGCATGAAACAGAACTTTTGGACATCAGGAGATAGTATTTTTAAAAGTCATGGAGGGGAAGTCATGGTGGCAGGAGCGTGAGGCAGCAGGTCACATTGCATCTGTGGTCAGGAGCCATGAGAGGTGGCTGATATCAGCTTGCTTCCTCCTTTCTACTGAGCCTCTCAGACCTCAGCCATATGACAGTGCTAATCACATTCAAGCTGGGTCTTCAAATCTCAATTAGCCCACTCTGGAAACTCGCTAGGAGACTGTTTTCTCTTTGATGATTCTAAGTCCTGTCAAGCTGACAATCAATATTATTCATCACAGTTATGTAAATGGATCTTTTATGTGGACAAGAGTCAATAGGAAAATGTGCAAAGGTGTAGGCAACACTGATTAAACTGTTGGGCTGGTGCCACATGAACCACTTGCAGTCATGCAGTGGGGACTGAAGTTTGTGGAACAAGCTCCTGTGCTGATTTTCTGGTTAGTGTTATTTACTAAAGGCCTTGTATCCTACCCAGGATCCCTGTTCCTTCCACCAACACACAGAACTGTGTTAAGCTAACTGATTACTAGATGAGCAAAGGAGATCCATAGACATTACAGAGTTCTTGACAGTGCCTATAGGAGGCTCCAGTAGAGGAGATTGAAGGAAAGATAGGAAAGGTCAACTAGGTTAACAAGGTTCCAGGGAAGAAAACTGGAGGCTGGAATTCTGGGAGAAACTCAAGGAATATTCTAGCTATCCCCCACACCAACTAGGTAAAAGCTGGGACTTGATTTTTACAATGTCTAGTGGTTGAGTACAACTGCAGATAAGCAATATCTTTCTGACCCATCTGGTTTGGTATGTGTATGTTCATGTATGTGTTTTATATGTATGCCAAGAAGGCAGGTTCCTGAAGACAGAGAAATCCATTAGAAATACACTGACAGGTGGATTTTACCAGGCTTCATAGGACCAAAAGGGTAGAGGCAGCATAGGAAGGAGACCAACTTCATCTGCCCAGCTTTGACTTACGGGATGTGCAATTTTCTTGTTTAAAATGTTGTGACCAAATACCTGACAAAAGCAAAGTTAAGGGTGCAAAGACTTCATTTTGGCTCACAGTTCTGGAGTTCAGTTCATCATATGGGACATTTTGGCTCACAGTTCTGGAGTTCAGTTCATCATATGGGACATTTTGGCTCACAGTTCTGGAGTTCAGTACATCATATGGGTCATGGGGACAGGAGTAGGAGGCAGCTGGTTGCACTGCATCCGTAATCAGGAAGAAGAGATGAATGCTGGTGCTCAGCTCACTTTCTCCTGTTCTGGGACTATGGCTCACAGAATGGTATCAGCCACGTATAAACTGGTTCTTCCTGCCTAATCTAGATAATCTCTCACAGACAGGTCCAGAGATTTGTTTCCATGGTGATCCTAAATCCAGTCATGCTGGCAGTCAAGAAGAACCATTGCAGATAGTTTAAATCCATTTCAAGACTTCAGGTCACCCCCCCCATGTTTTCTAGAAGATTCGCATTGACGTATTTCCCATTGGACATTGTGTAGCTCAGTCAGGTCAGGTTGAATACAGGGGTGGATTACAGGTTATTGAAAGGGTTTCATTTGTCAGTCCTTTGATAAGATATTTTTCCTAGAAAAAGTTGAATGTTTGGATCCAGAGCCAGAAAGAGTGATGAGGTGAGCCCTTCATGTCACCTTAACTTTAGATGTAGGTTGCTGATTATTTCTTTAAAAAGTATTGCATGCAAGAGAAAATGGTCCCTGATAAGGTCTTATGGAAAGAAGAGCTCTTCACAGACAAGCTACTGCCCTGGGATGGACTCTCCAACATCATGGCTGGCTATACTGAACAGATCCTCAATTGGTCTGCCAATTTGGTATGGTATTTCCTTCTCTGGCTTCTAGTTTCTGAATATTAAAAGAATGTATCAGGAGCAGAAGTTTCAAAGAGCAAAATTTGAGCCAGGCGCAATGAGTTAATCCCTGTAATTAAGAGGTGCCACAAGAAGATCCAGGGCAGAGCCAGTTGCATGGCAAGCTTGAGGCTGGACTAGGCTACTTTAGACTGACTGTCATAAAATCAAAGCAAAATTATAACTTTGATGCATGATGCAATGGAAAGATTGAGATTCAATAACAAAAGAGGAATGAGGCTTTCACCTAGAGAAAGATAACTGCAAAGTATATGTAGCAAAGTGCTGAATGAGTATGTAACCTCAAGTCATTTTCTGCTTGTCCAGCATGTGAGAAATATATATGTTGTGCTCCACAACTTTGGAGGTCAAATAAAATAGCTCTCCAAATTTTCTTCTTCAAATGAAACTTATTATGTAATGGAAGTATTCACAAGATCTAAGCTGTCTCCTGGGTTAGATTTCCGTGAACAACCAAACAAATCATCACAAATTTAGTGGCTTAAAACAACAGAAAGTTGCTACTTCATCATTTTGAAGGTCTGGAATCCAGCACCTAGAGGACTTTAGAAGGGGAGATTCTCCCTCTTCCTCTACATTACTGAGTCTTCTTGCTTCCCATGGCTTGTGGCCCAAAATTACTTGGGGCCTCTTTCCCACAGACATCCCATCACCAAGAAATAAAAATACCAATAACTATAACCCTGTAATATAGTTTGAAGTCTGATATGGTTATTCCCTGTGTTGCTCTTTTTTGCTCAGGGTTGCTTTGGCTATCTGAGATCTTTTGTTTTTCCATATGAATTTAAAGATGTTTTTCTAAGTCTGAGAAGAAACTCATGGGGAGTTTGATTGGGATTGCATTGAATATGTATATTAGTTTGGATAAGATGGACATTTTTACTATGCTAATTCTTCCAATCCATGAGCATGGGAGGTCTTTCCATCTTCTGGTATCTTCTGCAATCTCCTTCAGGGATTTAAAATTTTCATTGTAGAGATCTTTGGTGTCTTTGGTTAGCTTTGTTCCAAGGTATTTTTTTGAGGCTATTGTGAATGGGAGGGTCTCCTTGTATTCTTTTTCCATTTGTTTATTGTTGGTGGAAAGAAAGGGTACTGATTTTTCTAGGTTAAATTTTTATCCCACCACTTTACTGAAACTCAATCATTTCTAGGAGTTTCTTGGAGGATTTTTTTGTGTCACTTAAGTACACCATCATATCATCTGCAAAAAAGAATAGTTTGACTTCCTCTTTTCCTTTTTAAAAATGTTTTTTATTGAAGTTTTGTGCAATTCATACAACATTTCTCAGTTCAATTTAGACTCATTCCATTTTCCATGCCCCCCCACCCCACCCAAGTTCATGAATTTTGCCATACATGTCTTGCACCTTTTTTTCAGTCTTTTTAAAGTTTTTCTATTCAGAGGTTTATTGTTTTGGGCTGAAGTTTACTGTTTCAGTCAATTCTTTGATCCAGTCCTTTTGTTGTTGTTCCCTCCAATTTGTATTGTTCCCAAATATGCATATATATTCTTCACACATATACACCAACTGAGGACAGTCACCGGACACGGAATGGGAAGGCCACCCTCTGTTTGCGTCCGGGCCTCGTTCCTGGCTAGTACTTGAAAGAGGTGCCGTCCATCCCCTTGCTTCTACAGACCCCCCCTACCCCCCTCTGCCCCTTCCGTGCTCGGGTACTTCTCGCCCCCTTACTGTCGCACTTCTCCTGGCCCCGTGCTGTCCGGCGCTCTTGCTTCACTATATGCCTCTCTCTCTCTCTCTCGCTATCTGTCTCTCGAATCAGTTGCCTTACTACTAGGTATTTTGGTAGTAACCACAAATGAGGCATACCATTCATTCATTGTGTTTTTCTGGGACTGTGTTACTTCACTTAACATAATGTTTTCTAGTTCCAACCATTTACCTGCAAAGTTCATGATGTCATCTTTTTTTTTTTTTTTTACCATTTCATAGAACTCCATTGTGTAGTTGTACCACATTTTCTCTAACCACTCATTGGTTGAGGGGCACTTGGGTTGCCTCTGGCTCTTTGCTATTGTGAAGACACCTGCAGTAAACATAGATGTGCATGTATCTTTGCAGTAGGATGAGCCTCGCGGGTATATACCCAGGAGTGGTATAACTGAGTCAGGTGGTAGACCACTTTTGAGTTTTTTAAGAGTTCTCCACACTGTTTCCATAGTGGTTGTATAAGTTTACATATCCACCAGCAGTGGATGAGTGTTCCCCTTTCCCCACAACCTCTCCAGCATTTGGTGTCTTTTGTTTTCTTGATCTTAGCTAGTCTTAATGGAGTGGGATGATATCTTAAAGTGGTTTTAATTTGCATTTCCTTAATTGTAAATGATATTGAACACTTTTAAGATGTTTCTAAGCCATCTTTACTTCCTTGTGAAGTCTCTAAGTCATCTTTATCTCCTTGTGAAGTCTCTGTTCAGCTCTTTACTCCATCTCTTGAGTGGGTCAGTTCTTTTCTTCTTTGTTTTTTGAGTAGTCTATGTATTTTGGATGTTAATGTTCTGTCACATATACCACTGGTGAAAGTTTCCTCCTACTCTGTGGGTTTTCTCTTCACTTCCTTGATTGTTTCTTCTGCTGTACAGAAGCTTTTGAGTTTAGTGAGATCCCACTTGCCAATTGTTCACTTTATTTCCTGTGCAGCTACTGTCTTACTTAGAAAGTCTTTTCCCATGCCTATGTCTTATAGGTTGCTGCCAATGTTTTCTTCTATCACCTTCAGAGTTTTGGTTTTCATATTGAGGTCTTTGATCCACTTGGAGTTGATTTTTGTGCAGGGTGAGAGGTAGGGGTTTAATTTTATTCTTCTACAAGTGGTGATCCAGTTTTGCCAGCACTATTTGCTGAAGATGCTGTCTATCCTCCATTCAGTCTTTTTGACCCCTTTGTCAAATATGAAGTGGATGAAATTGTGTGAGCTCAACTTTGGATCTTCAGTTTTAGTCCATTGGTCTACGGGTCTGTTTTTGTGCCAATACCAGGCAATTTTTTATGACTATAGCCCTGTAGTATAGTTTGAGGTCTGGTATAGTGATCCCCCTGTATTGCACTTTTCACTCAGGGTTGCTTTGGTTATTTGGGGTCTTTTATTTTTCCATATGAATTTTAGGATTTTTTTCCAAGTCTGTGAAGAAACTCTTGGGAATTTTAATTGGGATTGCATTGAATCTCTATATTAATTTGGGTAGAATAGACATTTTTTACTATAGTAATTTTTCCAATCCATAAGTATGGGAGGTTTTTTCAATCTTCTGATGCCTTCTTCAATCTCCTTCTTCAGAGGTTTAAAATTTTTGTTGTAGAGATCTTTGGTGTAATTGGTTAGGTTTGTTCCTAGGTATTTTTCTGCATCAATTGAGATGATCCTGTGGTTTTTGTCTTTCAGTCCATTTATGTGGTTTATGATATTTATTGATTTGTATATGTCCAACCATTCTTGCATCTCTGATATAAATCCAAGTTGGTAATGATGGATGGTCTTTTTGATGTGCATTTGTATGCGGTTTGAAAGTACTTTGTTGAGAATTTTTGCATCTATATTCATTGATGAGATTGGTCTCTAATGTTCTGTTTTGGTTGCAAAGGCCTGGTTTTGGTATTAGATTGATGCTGGCTTTGTAGAAGGAATTTGGGAGATTTCCCTCTGTTTGTATCCTTCTGAACAATTTTAGTAATTATGCTCTAAATCCTCTTTAAATGTTTTATAGAATTCTGTGGTGAAACCATCTGGGCCTGGGCTTATTTTTACTGGGGAGGTTTCTTACTACATTTTCAATTTCCTTATATAATATGGGTCCATTTAAGCTGTCAATCTTTTCTAGATTAAGCTTTGGTGAATTCCAGGATTTAAGATATTCATCCATTTCTCTTAAGTTTTCAAATTTACTAGAGTACAAGTTTTTGAAATATTCTCATATGATTGCCTGTATCTTTTTGTTGTCTCTTATGAGGTTTCCATTTTCATTTTGAATTCTATGGATTTGGAGTTGCTCTTTCTTTCTTTTGGTTAATTGGGCTAAAGGTCTATCTATCTTGTTTATCCTTTCTAAGAACCAGCTTTTGGAGTCATTGATTCTTTGTATTGTTTTCTTTGTTTCTATTTCATTGATTTCTGCTCTGATTTTTGTTATTTCTTCCTGTCTGTTGGGTTTAGGGTTAATTCTTTTTGTTGTCTCTCAAGTGTTTTTAGTTGCAGTGTTAGTTCATTTATTTGTCCTCTTTCTGTGTTTTTAATGTAGGCACTGAAGGCTATAAACTTCCCTCTTAGGACTGCTTTTAAAGTATCCTATAGGTTTTGCTGTGTTGTAGTGTGTTTTTTGTTTAGTTCCAGGAATGTTTTTTTTTTGTGTGTGTGTGTGTGTGTGTGTGTGTATGAGTGTACTCTCTGCATGCAAGTTTGTGCACCCATGTCGTGCAATGCCACGGAGGTCAGAAGAGGGTGTCGCTTCCCCTGGAACTGGAGTTAAAGACGGTTCTCAGCCACCATGTGGGTGCTGGGAATCGAACCCAGATTCTCTGAAAGAGCAGTTGATGCTCTCAACTGCTAGGCCATCTCTCCAGCCCCATTCCAGGAATGTTTTTATTTATTTCTTTATTTCTTCCCTGACCCAGTCATTATTCAGGAGTGTGTTGTTTAGTCTCTATGTATTCCTGTAGATAGTAGGGCTTATTCTGGTGTTGATATTGAGCTTTATTGCACTTTGGTCTGATAGAATGCATGAAATTAGCTCAATCCTTTTGTATTTGTAGAGGATTTTCTGTGTCCCAGTATGTAGTTGATTTTGAAGAATGTTCTGTTGGGTGCTGAGTAGAAAGTATTTTCTCTGGTATTTGTGTGGGATGTTCACTAGATATCTGTGAAGTCCATTTGGTGTATTGTATTGTTTAGTTCAGATGTCTCTCTGTTTATTCTTTGTCCAATTGACCTATATAATGGGTTCAGTGGGGTATTGAAATCCCCCACCATTAATTAGGTGCTGGATTTAATCTGTGCCTTGAGGTCATGCAAAATTGTGCTTATAAAGTTCAGTGCACCAGAGTTTGGTGCATATATATTCATGACTGAAATATTCATGGTTAATTATTCCTTTCATAAGGACGTAGAGGCCCTCTTTGTCTCTTCTGATTAGTTTTACTTTGTGGTCTGTTTAGCCTGATATTAGAATTGCAAGTCCTGCTTGGTTTTTGGTACCATTTGTTTGGAATAGCTTTTTCCATGCTTTCACCTTGAGTTGATGCCTATCCTTGAGGCTGAGAAATGTTTCTTGTAGATAGCATATAAATGGGTTTTGTTCCTTATCAATTTTCCTATTCTGTGTCTTTTGATTGGGGAGTTCAGCTCATTAATATTTAAGGTTATTATTGAGAAATGTGTGTTTCTTCCTTTCACCTTATTTTCTGTTTGCATTCTTGGTCTAGGTTTGTATTTCTGCAGTTATAATTTTATTAATTATTCTCTTTGCCTGTTTGGGGATCATTGCTCCTTTCCTCTGACCTTTGAATTGCTTCAAGTATTTTCTGAAGGTATGGTTTCATTGACATGAATTCATTCATCTTATTTATGTCATGAAAGTTTTTTCTTTCTCGTTCAACTATAATTGACATTTTTGCTGGGTATCGTAATCTAGGTTGGCATCTGTAGTCACTTAGTACTGGGAATACTTTGGTCCATGTTCTTCTGGCTTTCATCATTTGTATTGAAAAGTCAGCTGTAATTCTAATGGGTTATCCTTTATATGTAACTTGTTTATCTCTTGCAGCCTTCTGTAATTTGTCTTTGTTTTGAGGGTCTCATGTTTTAACTATTATGTGGCATGGGTTATTCCTTTTCTGATCTTGTCTATTTGGTGTTCCATGTGCTTCTTGTATTTGTATGGGTTTGTCATTTTTCAATTTGGGAAATTTTTCTTCTATTATTCTGTTGAAGATCTAATCAATACCTTTGTCCTGGGGTTCTTCTCCTTCCTCTATCCCTATGATGTGGAGGTTTGATCTTTTCATAGTGTTCCATATTTCCTGATTGCTTGAATCTTGTGATTTTTCATACTCTTTGAGCACTGTAGTTCTTCATACTCTTTGTTTGAGCATTGTTCCACTCTTATGATTTTTCATACTCTGTTTGAGCATTGTAGTTCTTCCACCTTGTCTTCTAGGGTTGATATTCTACTTTCCGCTTCATCCAATCTGTTACTGAGGCTTTTTCTCATCTTTTCCTGCTGATTGGATGAGTGTACAATTTCCTTTTTCATTTCATCCTGTTATTTCTTTAGTATTTCGAGTTCCCTTTGGGATTTGTCATTCTCTCTTTCTAGATCCTTGATTTGCTGGTCAGTTTCCTGTTTCATTTAAGGGTGGGATCATTTCAAGTTTTGCATTTCATTCCTTAGTTTGTTACTTTCTCCCTTGGTTTCTTTCAGTATGTCTATTTTTATTCTTTTAAGATCTGTGTCCTGGGTTATCTCCAGGGAGAACTCATTGTTGGAGTCTTCTATAGGACTAAATAGATTTTGGTGGGGATTATTTGCTTTTCCCATATTGTTGATTTTGTGTGTGTGTGTGTGTGTGTGTGTGTGTGTGTTCTTGACATGTGTATTTGAGTTGTTGTTTATAATCTGATATGAATTTCAAGTGCTTCTTCATTTAGTTGAAAGCCTATTCCTCTAGGTTGAAAGGTTTGCTGTCTCTTCTGTTACTTTGTGCTCTGAGTCACCTTCTCTTCTCCCACCAGGATAGCCACAAGTGGGGTGGGCAACACTGGTTTTTGTCCATCCAATCCTATCACCTCCAAGGTGCCCATAGGGCCTTACACGATCCTGTCTGGAATTTGGAACAGCTCTAGAGACCTGGAGCAGTCCCTGTTCCATATGGGATGACAGAAGTGGTGCACAGAGGTATTGAGGGGGCCTTACCCAGTTGGGGCCAGAAGATGGAGTGGCTACAGAGACCTGGGAGCAGTCTCTGGTCAGAAGCAATGACAGCCAGTGCACACATGGAGAGGGATGTGGGGCCTTACCAGGTCTCTTTCCTTTTTTCCAATTAGTACTCCTTTAATATCCTATTCTTTGCATCCCTTGGCTCATTGGCAGCCTCATGACTCCAGCTTCTGACGCTTGTGTCAGCAGAATACTCCCTCTAGTCATTGAGGTTGACATTGCAAGCCTGAGATGATAGGAAGAGACACCATTTAGAAGTCATCTTTTAAATTCCCAGCCCTATTCCCAGGCAGCACTGACATCACAGGGTGGAAAGGAGAAGCTGCTTCCAAAGGGCCATAAAATGGGAAGAAATGAAAAGATACACCATGGGTTAGTGGAGAGTATTTTCAGAACATGAAACTAAGTCAGCCCTTAGCACCAAGAGGAGTCCAGTGGACTGCAAACCAGTGGTGGCTGGCTTGTTCTCTACTTTCCAGCCTGCACTGGCAGATGTCTATTCCAGGGGACATTAAACCTCTTGAGGATCATAGGTATCCTTGGAAAAATTACCTTTTATGTTCTTCAGCCTCTTACCTTCTTCATTCTCCTGTGATTATTTCTGTAAGTTATTTATTATTATTATTATTAATTATATTTTTGTGTATGAGTGTATTGCCTGCATCTATGTAAGTGTTCCTCTGTCATGCAATGCCCACAGAGGACAGAAGAGGGTGCTGGATCCTCTGGTACTGTAGTTGTTAACTACCATATGGATGTTGGAATTGGCCAGGTCTTCTGTGAGAACAGCTAGTGCTCTTAGCTGCTGAGTCAACTCTCCAGCTCCAACCTGTAATGATTTTCAAGACATCCCTCTGATGCATCTCCTGGGTTTTGGAATGAAGTCAGGAAAGGTAGTACCTGAGGGACAGAGAGTGTATTTACCACTTATCTCTGAAGATGAGCCACCCATTATCTTCTTTTGGCACTGTTCAGGTTTGCTTTTAGTTGCTGTGACAAACACTCAGACCAGTACCAATGTGTGGAGGAAAGGGTTTATTCATCTTACATCTCCCAAATCACAGTTCATTACTGAGGAAGCCCAACATAGGAACTCAAGGTAGAAACCTGGAAGCAGTAGCTGAAGCATAGGCTATGGAAGGACATTGCTTACTGGCTTGCTTTCTGGCCGATGCTCAGCCTGCTTTCTTACATAGTATAAAACAACCTACCTGGGGTAGAACCACCCACAGTGGACTGGTCCCTCCAGCATCACTCAACAATCAAGAAAATACCCCACAGACATGGCCATAGGCCAGCCCAATGGAAGCAATTTCCCAGGTGTGTCAAGTTGACACCTGCATCACTGTGATGCTTAATCACATTGTTAACTTGATTGGATTTGGAATCCTCTAGGACATACCTCTGGACATGTCTATGAATTTCCACAGAGCTTCCTCTGAGAACAGACCTACCCTGAATGTGGGAGGCACTGCTCCATGGATAGATAAAAGGATAAAGGTGCCTGAGCACCTGAATTCATCTCCTTCTGCGTTTTGACTGCTTATTAAAGATGATAAGATGTCACACAGTCTGGCCATCCTAAGTAAAGCAGCACTCTACCAGGCCTTCCCCATCATGATGGACCCTGCCTGATGAACCATGCCTTCCACCAAGATGGCACAATTAACCCTGCCCTAAGTGTTTTTTTTTTAAGTTACTTTGTTACAGAAGCAAAAAAGTAACTAATACATTTCTAGATAAATAGCAGGAATTTAGTGTTGAAACCACAATCAGCAGAGGGAGAGCCTTCAGTGGCACTTAAAAAAATACCTTGTGGCTGGAGAGATGGCCTAGGGGTTAAGAGTGCCAACTCCTCTTGTAGAGGACCCGGGTTCGATCCCCAGCACCCACATGGCGGCTGAGAAATGTCTTTAACTCCAGTTCCAGGGGAATCCAACACCCTCTTCTGACCTCAGCATTGTACGATGCAGGTGCACCAACCCACATGCAGACAGTACACTCGTACACATAAAAAATAAATTAAAAAAAAATTTTTAAAAAGCCTAAATACCTGGGCATGGTAACACATGCCTTTAATCCTTCAACTCAGGAGACAAAAGCAGGCATATTTCTGTGGGTTTGAGGCCACCATGGTCTTCACGGTAAGTTACGGGTTAGCCATTGCTACATAGTGAGACACTGTCTCAAAAACAAAACAAAACAAAACAAAAACTCCAAGATGAATGAATTAGTAAATAAATAAAATGAAAGAGACAGAGAGAGAGAGAGATAAGAAAGAAAGAAAGAAAGAAAGAAAAGAAAGAAAGAAAGAAAGAAAGAAAGAAAGAAAGAAAGAAAGAAAGAAAGAAAAAGAAAGAAAGAGAAAGAAAGAACTAGGGAAACTTTTGTCTTACAAATGGGGGTGGGGTGGAGAATCCTGTCCAGTGATCCACTGCTAAGGTCTCCTGTAGATCCCTCCAAGGTCTTCTATAGATCCCCTAAGGTCTCCTATTGTTCCTGTAAGGTTGCCTGTAAATTCATCCAAGGTCTCTTTTAGATCCCTGTGAAGTCTCCTAGAGATCCCCCATGGTCTCCTGTATATCCTTAAATTCTCCTGTACATTCCCCTGAAGATCTCCTACAGATTCCTTATAAGGTTATATTACTCTACTCAGGCTCCTGATTCTCAGAACAATTTCTCATTTATCATATGTGGACACAAGCCCCTGTGTAGAATCCTTCATTGATTCTTTTACTGTTTTTCTCAGGCGTTCTCTCTTCCTCTGAGAGGCTGTATTCAGCTTAGGTGTCAGACCCAAAAGGCCAACCGTACCACCTGTTTCCCTAGACATATTGACTGTAATTAGATGAGGGCAATTTTGTTGGGCCTTCCTTGCTTGAATTTGTTGCTTCCAAAATTTTGAGGACTCATTTCTTGGAAAGCACTGATGTACCCATTGGAAGGAATGAGAAGACAGCGTGGAAGGGCATGAGTGAGAAGGAACAGAGGAGCCTCTGGCTTCATTCATTGTTCTCGAGAAAACCAGAGACAACACACAAGAACACCATGTTTATGAAAAAAAATAACAGAGCCAAGTCTCCACCTACCGAAGGCAACAATTAAACAGCCACTTTTATATATAACTCAGTCTCTTAAATGACAGTACATCAAAAATCATTGTTGAAACTTTCCTAAAACAGGAAGATCGTATGTCCAAGGAGGAAGAAACAACAAAACAAATTCATATTCTAGTCAATTCATATTCTATGTATGATTCTTAGAGTCATTCAGAAGCTGTTCGGGCCAGGCATAATGATGCATACCTTTAATCCCAGCACTCAAGAGGTAGGAGCAGGATGATCTCTTTGAGAATGAGGCTGGGCTAGTCCACATAGCAAGTTCCACACTAGCTGGAGCTACAGGAAGATCCTTTCTCAAAAACAATAAGTTTTACAAAGAAGTTGTCTAACTGGTCTCATCAATATTTCTAGCAGTCAGCATCTGAAATTACCAAATTATTAGCAACTCATGGGAGTGAAGTATTCTCAAGGAAATCCAATTAATAAACAACCCTCTGGGTGTATTTCAACTTAATTAGAAACACACGAATACATTAGAAATCTGGGCAAAATAAAGTGGGTTTATAGAACTGATGTATTAAGAAAATGTTCACCATTTTTGAAGAAAGAGTTAGAATGCCCACATTTGTGAGTTTAGTCTCAGTGTCATGGATTTGATAGTAAATTTTTGATTGTCGTATTTAATTTTTAGGTATCTCCCACCATGTATTCTCTTTCCATGATTCTTTTCATTAGAGAGAGCCCATCCCAGAATATACCACTTTTCACTAAATCTCACAGTTCAGGTCAGACTCATCCTGTAGCCTGAGCTAACCTTCCTTCATTTTCTAGATCATCCTGCACCCTGAATGAACCAGCCTTATTTCCTTTCCAGAACACTCTGTACCCTGTGCTTCCTTTCTTCCCTTCCAGATCATTCTGGATCCTTACTTGGACTTTGGTCTTACTGAATCCCCAGCCTGCTGTCGTCAGCAGCTTCACAGCTCCCCACCCGCTCACCCACTCCCCACCTGCCATCGCTTGCACCCAGCTTCTTTTCCTTCCTTCCTCCGATGACCAACAGATCCTTCCTTGATCCGATTGCCTTCAGTTTTGCTCCATGCTCAGTATTCTTGACTTAGGACACCTAGCCATTCTTATAAATCAAAATAGCCGGGCGTGGTGGCGCACGCCTTTAATCCCAGCACTCGGGAGGCAGAGGCAGGCAGATCTTTGTGAGTTCAAAGCCAGCCTGGTCTACATAGTGAGCTCCAGGCCAGCTGGGACTAAAGGGAGACACTGTTTCAAAAATACCAAAAATAAAAAAAAAATTAAAAGACCAAAATGTACTCAAGTCCCTCACCTGCCTTAAGCAAGTCCTTAACTGGTTCCTCATCAGTAAGGGAAAGAACTGCCTGCAATTGGTGTGTCATGACATGAATCTATCTGCTCTTTGTTCTGCAGCTCCCAGGGCCTCTCTCCTATGCTGCTAATTCCCATTGTATGGCATTCACTGTTTCAGATCTCACATATGTATGCACACATATACACAAGCATGCATATGTACATACACACACATGTAAAGACATGCACACGTGCACATGCATATACATATGTACAGTATACATTCAATGCACACTCACGCATACATTGTTCTAGTTTCCTGTGATAAACACAATGACCAAAAGCAACTATGCCTTGCAGGCTACAGTTCAGCATTCAGGGCAAAGGCAGGAGGAGCTCAAGGCAAGAACCTGGAGGTAGGAACTGAATTAGAGACCAGGGGGGCATGGTGCTTACTGGCTTGCTCCAAAGCTATCTTTCTTATACACTCCAGGCCCATGGTGGGCTGGGCACTCCTACATCAATTAGCAATAAAGAAAATGCACCCATAGACAAGCCCACGGGTTAATATGATTCAGGAAATCCCTCAACTGATACTCCTTCTTCTAAGACATGTCAAGTTAACAACCAAGATTAGTCATTATACACATACACACACAAAAATATATACACATATACATACTGCACACACAAACACACATGCTCATTGTGGGATAAAATATATCTTCTTTGAGGGGCTGGAGAGATGGCCTAGCAGTTAAGAGCACCGACTGCTCTTGCAGAGGACCCGGGTTCGATCTGCAGCACCCACATGGTGGCTGAGAACCATCTGTAACTCCAATTCCAGGAGAACTCCAGTTCCAGGGGAATCCAACACCCTCTTCTGACCTCCACGGCATTGCATGACACGGGTGCACAGACCTGCATGCAGACAGTACATTCATACACATGCAAAAATAAATAAATAAAATAAAATAAATATATCTACTTTGAAATGGGTTTATCATCCGACAAGCTACAAACACATAGATGGAGTCTAGTTTACTTAGAGGGAGGGGCTAAGGGCAAAGCCCACCCAGCAGGGATGTTCCTAGAATGCTAGTATTCCTGCTATGCTCCAGAGAACATGCACCATGGAACTCTGGGATGATGCTGGTGCCCTGTCAGGGCCAGGGCAGATTTAAAACTCCACCATGTGGGGCTGGGGTTCTCTCGCCATTTTGTCATCATGGTCAGACTGGGACACAGAATTGATGCAAGGTCTCTGGGCGCCCAGAGCCGGGGGGGGGGAGGGAGGGGGCATCACTGTTAGTCATGTAAGAGATATTGTCTCCATTCACTTGGTAGACAAGTTTAGCTTAATAAACTCTCTAGTCTAGCTAAGATTGGAGAGTCTGCTCATTGCTTTGCCTATTGGGAAACCAATAGTGGCAGAGGTGGGGCAGGACACAATATATGTGGGTATTCCCAGGAGGAAAATTGTCAGTGACACTCATACATACACACACACACACACACACACACACACACACACACACAGCATGAGAATTCAGGATTACAACCTTGAGTATATACAAAATTGTATCAATGAAAAGTTAAAAATAAAGATTCAGGTGGATACAGAAATATCTAATATATGCAAGTTTTCCTAAATAGCATCAATAAATAGGTAGAAGATGTAACAGAAAAATATTCTCTTCAAATCATCCATACAGGGTAAAATAGGAAAGATTAAACACAACCAAATATTTGGCTTGGCTTTCCTGAACCTGAATTCATAAAACTATTGAAACATAACAAATGTTAGGCAGCAGAGAGCTCACATGCTCTTGAAAAACCCCTATCAGTATTATTTTTTAATGGAAGTTCTTCCTAAATGTATTTTGTGGTTTTTTGTTTTTTTTTTTAACTTTATTTTTTTTATGTGTATGAATGTATTGTCTGCATGCAGGTCTGTACACCCATGTCGAACAATGCAACAGAGGTCAGAAGAGGGTGTCGGATTCTCTCTTCTGACTTTGACTGGAGTTAAAGATGGTTCTCAGCTGCCATGTGGGTGCTGGGGATCAAACCCAGGTCGTCTGTAAGAGCAGTTGGTGCACTTAACCCACTAGGCCATCTCTCCAGCCCCCCTAAATGTATTTTGATATGGTTGGTATGATCCTAGTTAGAAACCCAAGACTATCTTTTAAAAACTTGAAATTACAATATTAAATTTCCCTCAGGAAAAAAAAAAATAATACAAGAATAATGGCTGTGTTTCAGAAGTGAAAGCATAGGAATCCATTATTAGAAGGATTAGGAATTAAGGTATATTACAAAGTTTAATTAATGGAATAGAGTAATTGTTGAAAGGCAGATTTATGAATCAAAATACTCTTTCCAGTATGGTTGCTTATGAATGCCTCCTGAAGGCTCATCTTTTGAAGTGCTGATCTCCAACTGCTAGCTCTGTTGAGAGGCTACTGATCCAGAAGGTGCTAATCCAGCTGGAAACCAAAAACTCAAGTTTGATAAAATTGGACTTCAGCAGGCTGCTAGATGGCAGATTCTATGTGGAGGATGTCACTGGGGGTGTGACTTAGAAGACACATCCTCTCTTTACCCATGGCTTGCTCTGAATCTTATTTTTTTTCTCTCTTTCTGTCTCCTGGGCACTAAGAAGTGAGCATATTTTAACCCATGTGTGCTCAACATGATGGTCTTTCTCAGCCCATCCTGAATCAATAGGACTGAACAGACTGCAAACTGCCTGAACAAATTTTTCCTTCCTCCTAGTTTCATTTCTGTTGCTATTCTCATAAAATGCCCTGACAAAAAGCAGCTTAGATGAGAAAGGGTTTGCTTAGCTCACAATTCTGGGTTACAGTTGGTCATTGCAACTTGAAACAGCCAGTCCTATCACATCCACTGTCAGGAACAGAGAGAGATGAAGCCATGCATGCTGGACTCAGCTCACTTTTTCCATTCTCACAAAGTCTAGGACACAAGCCTAGGGAATGGGCTACCCACAGTGGTCTGGGTCTTCCCATACCAATTAATTCAATAAAGACACTTCCCCACAGACAAGCCCCCAGGCTGCCCCAATCTAGACAGTTTCTCATTGAGACTCTTTCCAGGTGATTCTACATTGTTTCAAGTTGACAATTAACACTAATCATCACATTCTCGTGTTTATCTCAAGAGTGTTTCCACAACACATAGCTAATGAAAGAAATCGCATTGCTCCAAGACTCTCATGAACACAGTAATGCAATATTCACTACATGAGACTGAAAAATCTGTGAAGAACATCTTTGATAAAGAAAAATGTATTGATTCAACATTAATAACAAAACAAGCAGTAGAAACTGACAACAAAAATTCTGTATAGGTTCACTTCTTTCAAAGTGAATTTCAAAGGTAATAAAGAACAAAGTATTAAATTCAACCATGAAAGTCAATGTATACTGACATGATGGTTCTCACCTATAACCCAGGATTCAGGATGAATAGGCAGGAGGATCACTGCATGTTTGAAGCCAGCCTGGTCTACATAACAAGCTTCACGTGTGGTATCACATACCTTTAATTCCAGCAATTAGGAAGCAGAGGCAGGCAGATCTCTGAGAGTTCAAGGACAGCCTGGTCTATATCGTGAGTTCCAGGCCAGCTAGGCTATAGGGAGACCCTGTCTCAAAAAGACAAAAAGCAAGCAATAAAACAAGAAAATAATAATAAATTCTTCAAAAGATTAATTTACATAGGAGAAAGAGTATGGCATGGTTAATAATGGAAGAAATAAATATATGAAGGTTATTTTATTTTAATAAAAACGCTATAGCTTTGATTTATTAAAAAACATAAAAATTGAAAACAGTGTTTACAGTAAATAAGGTATGTTAATTAATTTTTTTTTTTTGGTATTTTTGAGACAGAAACTCCCTTTAGTCCCAACTGGCCTGGAGCTTGATATGTAGACCAGGCTGGTCTTGAAATAACAGGGATCTGTCTGCCTCTGCCTCCTGAGTGCTGGGATTAAAGGCGTGTGTCACCATGCCTGGCTAGGTATTTTAATTATTATAGAAAGGGTTCATACCATGCAGAAACATATGACACAATAAGAAAAGCTTGCAAATACTGCCATGTTAACAAATGCTGAACTCCAGTTGGTAGTCATTAAAATATAAATGAAATATTTTTGCTAATTTTTAAAAAAAATTAAAACATTAGAAATAGGTTCTGGAGAGTTGGATCAGAAGTTAAGAGCATTGGCTGCTCTTGTAGAAGACCCAGGCTCCATTCTGGGCACCCACTAGGCAGGTAACAGCCATCTATAATTCCAGTTCCAGGGTATCATATGCCCTCTTTTGGCCTCTACAGGCATTGTACAACATGGATGCACTTACATACATGTAAGCAAAGCACTATTGCACATAAAATAAAAATAAGTAAATGTTTAAAAACACTGTAAATGCAATTTCAGTGTATAATCATTTTCATGTGCAGATGACTACATAATAGGAAATAGATAAATGTGTATTCCTTTTGAAAAGCAATTAAAATATCCCTACCCTATGATTTAGTCAGAGCTCTTCTAAGAAAATTTTCCCTAAGAAAAGAGTCTGGCAGATAGAGATTTATTCATTGATTGCAGCTGTGAAAATTTACCCAAAACCTAATTGTTTAACCTGGAGGAAACAGCTATGAAAATAATGATAGATCCATGTAATAAAACATTGTAGACTGAGGAAACAAGCTGCATGTACCATGGAATGGTTGGTTAATACAAATGAGAACTGACCCAGGTAAAATAAAACCCATGGACATTTGATGGCCACCTGGATTTAATGCTGCACCACCCCTGAGGTTCTAAGTGTTGATAACTTTCCTTTTCTACATTTATGCTCCTTTTTCTAGAATTTTGTGGGGTTTTTAGAGTAGCTGGAAATGTGCTGGACAGCTTTGGTTGTCATCTTGAAGCACCTTAGTGGAGGGATCTTCAATTGAAGAATTCCTTCCATTGGGTTTTTCTATGGCCATGTCTATGAGGCATTTTCTTGAGTCTTGAATGACATGGGAGAGCCCATCACACTGTGGGTGGTCCCACCCTTAGGCTGTTGGTCCTGGGTTGTATAAGAAAGCAGGCTGAGCACTAGCTAGGGGAGCAAAGCAGTTACCAGTATTCCTCTGTAGTCAGAGCTCTAGGTTCCTGCCCTGAGTCTCTACCTTGGTGTTCTAGTTTGTCTTCAATTGCTGTGACAAATCACTCTGACTGACACCAACTTGGGGAAGAAAGGGTTTATTAAGCTCACATCTCTGGGTCACAGTTCATCACTCAGGGAGCCCAAGGCAGGAACTCAGGACAGGAACCTGGAGGCAGGAGCTGAGGCAAAGGCCATAGAGAAATGCTGCTTACTGGCTTGCTCCCCTGGCCCATGCCCAGCCTGCCCTCTTATACGGTACACAACAACCTGCCCAGGGTGGCACCACCCATTGTGGGCTGGGCCCTCCCACATTGCTCAACAATCAAGACTACTCCACATATGTGCCCACGGGCCAGTCCAATGGAGCCAATTCCCCAGTTGAGGCTGCCTGAACCCAGGTGTGTCAAGTTGACACTAAAGCTATCCAGCACACTTGGCTTCCCTTGATGATAGACCGTGAGCCAAATAAACCCTTTCCTCCCTGTATTAGTCAGGGTTCTCTAAAGAAACAGAATCAATAGAAGAAATCTATCTATCTATCTATCTATCTATCTATCTATCTATCTATCTATCATCTATCTATCTCTATCTAATCTATCGATATCTATATCTATCTCATATATATATATATATATATATAGATATAGATATAGGATAGATATAGAAACCAAGTAAGCCAAAAGGCTGACTGCATGGGCGAGGCTAAGAATCCAGGCAGTTGCTCAGTCCATGAAGTTGGATGTTTCAGAAGTCCCAATCCGGTGCTGAAGTACTGATGGATTCCAGGAGATCTGCCAATCTTCAGTCTACCCTGGGATCCAAAGGGTTGATCAAAGCAGCAAGATTAACTCGCCACTGAGAGAAAGGCAAGCAGCAAAATAAGGAAGTAGTACCAGCCTAAGAAAGACATGTATGTTGCACAAAAAGCTGGAAGAACTGAGCCATCTAAGCCCTTTGGAAGTAAAATCCCAGAAGTCTCACGTGGAGCTACTGGACTTGGTGTTTGCCCTGCTGGTTTTTGGTCTTGTTTTGGTCCTATATTTTCTCACTATGCCTCTATTCCTCCATTTTGGAATGGGATTGTGTATTTGGTTGCACTCTATGTCAGGAGTGTGTCATTTGTCTTTTGATTTTAAAGGAGCTTACAGTTAAGAGATTGGCCTGAGCCTCAGAGGAGACTTTGGACTGTAGACTTTTGAATAGAATTGAGACTGGTAAAGACTATGGGGACTTTTAAGGTTGGACTAAAGGCATTTTGCATTTTATATGTTCATGAGCCTATGGGGGCAAGGGAGTGGAATGTGGTGGTTTGAATGAGAATGTCCCTCATAGGTTTCAAGTATTCAGAAATATTGTCCCCAGTTGGTGGTGCTGTTTTGGGAGATCTTAGAAGGTGTGGCCATGCTGGAGGAAGTATGTCTCTGGAGGCAGGCTTAGAGAGTTTAACAAGCCTTGACAGTCTCCAGTTGTTCTCTCTCAGCTTCCTGTGCTCATTGGAAAATGTGAACCTTGGCTTCCTGCTCCAGCTCCTGACACCATGCCTCCCAGCCAACGGACTCTAATTCCCTGGAACAGTTAATCATAAGCTCAAATAAACTCTTCCTTTTTTAAGTTCCCTTGGTCATGGTTGTTTTATCATAGCAACAGAAAAGTGACTAATATACTCCCCAAGTTGGTTTTCATCAGTGTTTTTTTTTTTTTATTACAGCAATACAAAGCTAACTAGAACAAATGTGAATTTCCTTTTCCTCTTTAAAATTAAACATTTAAAATTTTATGTGTATGTGTGTATGTGTGTGCTTGACTCTGTATGTATGTACAAGTACCCACAGAGTTCTAAAAGAACATATCCAGTGGTGTCAGATTATTTAGGAACTGGAGTTACAGGTGGTTGTAAGCTGCCAGGTGTGGGTCCTGGGAAATGAACCCAGTTCCTCTTTAAGAGAACAAATGTTCTTAAACACTGAGCCATCTCTTTAGCTCCTAAACTACTAATTTTGTAACACAGAATTTTTTAATTACTGACAAGCCGTTTAAACTTTGTCTATAAACAAAGTAAATTTGCTTCCTCTGTGTTCTTGATGGGAAACTGGATTGCTGTGTTATTCCTCCTTTCAAAGTAATTTTCATCAAGTCTTATTTTTTAACGTCTGGTAATTTCATACATTTATGTGATGGATTTTCATCTTTTGCATCCCCCTTCTTTTCGCTTACCCTCTTCCTCTCCCACTGACACCCTTCTTCTCAAGGAGCCCCCTCCTTTGTTTGTGGTTTCTTTTTGTATGTCCTCCATTGTGTTTAATTAAAGTTACCAAAGAATTCCCCATAGTAAAGCAAATAAGAAATTGGAAAAATGAAAATAAAACTATGCCTGGTGATACAGGTCTGTGGCTGCATGAATATGAAGAAATGAATTCAGAGTCTCAGAAACCACATAAAAACTCAAGCCTGGTGGCATGCAACTGTAATTCCACTGTGGACTTAGAGACAGAAGCATCTCTGGGGCTTGTTGACCAGCCAGTTTAGCCAAAGTAGTGATCCCCAAGCCAGTGCAAGATTCTGTCTCAAAAAATAAGGTGGATAGCAATTCAAGAAGACTCCCAATTGTCTCTTAAAATCTACACAGATGCCTGCATGGGGAAGTGTACCAGTACAAACAGATATACAGACATGTATAACACACACAAACACACACACACACACACACACACACACATACACACACACCTGCATACACAACACACATCCTAAACTTAAAAATTAATTAATCAGCACTAGTGGCAGGCAAAATGAATATCATCTTGTCATCCTCAACCAAATGTAGTACCCAGTCTCATACAGAGTAAATAAGTGTTCATCAAACATTTAAATGGGCAGTGTTACATGAAAACATGATGTTGGCTATAAATAAAAATGTGTGAATTAAGCAATAGGAAACATAAAATGTCAACATTGATTGTTTCTTGTCTTCTTTGTCTGGTTTTAGAATCTTATCTTGGAAGGAAAAATTGTAGATTCCTTTTACTCATTGTTTCATTCATTTCATTTCATATTTGTTGACGATCCAGTATAAATGAGGGCTTGTGTAGTTACTGGAAATTTAGAAGCAAATTTTAAAAAAAGGCTGTCATAAATAAAATGCTTTCTGGAACTTGCATTTTGATTAGGGGAGGCTTACCCTAAAGAATCTAAATAGTAAAATGACATGATGTTATCTGATAAGTGAGAAAACAATATGAAATACATCCACATAGGCACTAGGAATGTGTTTTCATTAGGTTTAGGGAAAAAGACAGGGACTGATGGAGGAAGAAGGTAATTCTAAAAGACTTTTTAGCATTGGAGCCTGGCATGCCACTCACAAACTGATGATGCAATGCTGAGGTATGTTATGAGGTTTCTAGGGAAAGGCAACAAAGCCAGGATAGGTAGTTTTGAAATGATGGGCACGAGTGATGTGAGTGCCTTGGGGAAACAGAGCATGTCCCTTGCAGGATGGATTCTGAATTGATGAAGGAAAAGAGAAACATTTGGGTGGCAGATGGAAATTTGATCAAAGAGATGTTTATGGAGCTAAGGTCACAGTTTTGGTTGTTTAACTTATAAAAGAAAAGTGTGGGCAGAGGCAGGCGGATCTTTGTGAGTTCAAGGCCAGCCTGGTCTACAGTGTGAGTTCCAGGACAGCTGGGGCTACAGGGAGACCCTGTCTCGAAAAGACAAAAAAAAAAAAGTGTGGCCGAGCGTGGTGGTGCACACCTTTAATCCTAGCACTTGGGAGGCAGAGACAAGTGGATCTTTGTGAGTTCAAGGCCAGCCTCGTCTACAGAGTGAGTTCCAGGACAGCTGGGGCTACAGGGAGACCATGTCTCGAAAACTCAAAAAAAAAATAAATAAAAGAAAAGTGTGCCTAGGGAAACAGTGGAGATTTCTAAGAACTGCATCACCACAGAGGAGCCAATCACTCCCTTAAAAATGTCAGAGCCTCAATCAACTTGATTGAACATACAAGCTCCCCCTGCTGGATGATGGGACCCATGAGCTGTGTGGGTTTGGGCACAACTGCTTGCAAATTAGTTTTACATGAAGGATGCTTGTACTCACAAATTATCACTTATTGTTAAAAAAATGAAACAAAACAAAACAAAAAAGCAGAGAAAGATGCAGAAAACTTATGGCAGAATGCATGATCTGGGATGGATAGGGGTGGGGTGGGGGGAAGGGAAGGGGATATATGCCTGAACTGAATTGGAAAATGATGTATGAAATACACAAAGCATCAATAAAAAAAATAAGTAAATAAATTGCAAAAAAAAAAATGTCAGAGCCTCAAGGATGTAGGAAAAAGTGCCAAGGCATAGTGGCTCCTGCCTGTAATTCCTGCACTGAGGATGCTAATATAGGAGGACCCTGAGCTTTAGGCCAGCATGGGCTACATAGTGAGACAGTCTCAAAAACAAATAAAAATTTACACATAAAAAGTAATAAAACACCAAGAATAAAGAAAGCAGGAAAATAGTGTGACATCAGTACAAGAAAGCAGAGAGTAGTTTTGTGTGGGTTAGTTATAACTTCAGGATAGGATAAGGCAGGTGTCAGAAAGAAGATGGAAAGAGGTATAAAACATTGGAAATTGGTATGGGAGTGAGACTTTACTGAGCAGGGAGGCAGAGCTTCCATCAAAGCCAGTTACACTTGTGCCTGACAGGTTGGAGGGACAGAAAAGAGGGGAGAATCACTGCACTATGGGAATAGATGAGGAAGTCAGTGATATGGTGAGGTTAGACACAGAGGGTAGAGGGCCTATGATCCTGTCCAGTGACTTTATTTCATGGTGTGTGCAAAGCTGAGTAAACTCAAACAGGAGATAGAGCAGAGACAGAGTTATATCCTACAGCAAGTGAGAGCACAGAGATTACTTGCACAACAGGGTTGTCTCTGAAGAGACAAACAAGGAGCTTCTATTGTGAGAACTTGATCCTTCTCATACAGAGTAATCAGAACCTCATACACAAGGGCAGGGTGGTCAGAATCCTGAGCATGCTAAAGTGAACTTTATAATTGTATGCCCAAAAGAAAGATGACAGACACATTCCTGAGCATAGAATTAAGTAGTGGTTTCTCCAGAGAGGCTTGGATATAATAAATAATAACAACTTTGAAATCACATTGATGGTTTCCTAAACACACAGCAATTCTCATCTCTCTGGAAGTACAGAAACCTGTGCCTATAATCTCTTCTTCACTGAGTAGCTAGCAATGTCTTAGAACTTTGTGAACATTTTGAGAAATTTCACTTTTAGTTAGCTAAATCCCTAAATTTACATATATAGTAAATAAAGACAAATTGTGGCTTATCCTAGGAATCTGTAGATGAGGAAACTTGGTAAACAAATTAATTTATTATGTTAGTAGACTGAAAGAGAAAAAAATGAAATAACCTTAAAGAAGAACACTTGATGGGTTTTAGTACTTAAAACTTTTTAGAAAGGAAAGAAAAACTAAGAGAAGAGGAAACCTCCTTTATTCCACAGACATCATTAATAAAAGACTCACAGCATCCAGTACTCCAAGGTTTGGATGGTGAGGGCATTCATTCCCATGAAATTTCAACAGGATCCACACTCACCTTCAGTGCTTGGCGTGGACCCCATGTCATGGCCAAAGAGTCATGGAAGGAAAAGGGGAGAGTACTAGATTTAAGTCAGAAAAAAGAAAAGTGTGGTTATTTATAGAGTATGATCTGCCTTGCCACATGGGAGACAGAAAACTAAGTTATTTAATTTGATGATAAAATTTGCCATATTGACCATGTACAAAATAAAACAAAAAACTAACAACACAATGCATACAATGAGATTGTTTTAAATATCTAATATTTGCTTTAAATATCTAATAATACAGCATTCAATTGTAACCATGGTAGAGAGAATTATTACCTTTGCATATAACATTACAAACTGCCAGTTCTTTCCAATTTCTGGCTATTATGAAAGGAGCAGCTTTTATATTTTGATCTACAATTTTTAAAAGGCAGGTATATTACATAGGAAGCAAGTTGTAAAGGTCCACTAAGTTCATTTAAACTGTATCCTGTTGGATGGTATACTGGTGGTTCAGGTCGGTAATACCAGTCTTTTTAAGTCAAATTATCTTGTAGGCAAAAGAAATGTCACAGGTAATATTATACAGCACAGAAAAATATAGGGAACAATTGTGTACCTTTAATTATAAAGTTGTCACTGGAAATCTAATGCAAATTAGGAATAAAACAAACATTAATAACAATTTGTATCCCCAATTAGTTTAATTGTATTACAATTTTTATATTAATATTTAACTAGTTTTATTTAATATAGGCATTTTAAGTTTTACTAAACCTTTGACTACCATATAATTTGTAGACAAAGCTTGGGAAAAGACTGAACACCTTAGATAAATGTTGACCAGACATATATTTTTGTTTTGTTTTTAAAACTACTTGATTGAACTAGGACCTTAGAGAAAAAACCTTATTTATATAATTTTATCCTTTACTATAACAAACCCCTTTAGGCCTTTATTACTTGTATTGACTGTTTTATATCTCTATATAAATTTTCACTAAAGTACCTCTATGTATGAACATGGAACAGTTATTTTAAACACATTGTTTTAAACTACAAACTTTACAAAGCAGGTTTTAAATGAGCAATTTTCTTTTTTTAATTTATTTTTGTATGTGTATGAATGTACTGTCTGCATGTAGATCTGTGTACCCGTGTCGTGCAATGCTGCAGAGGTCAGAAGAGGGTCTCGGATTCCCCTGGAACTGGAGTTCTCCTGGAATTGGAGTTACAGATGGTTCTTAGCCACCATGTGGGTGCTGGGGATCAAACCCAGGTCCTCTGCAAGAGTGGTCGGCACTCTTAACTGCTAGGCTATCTCTCCAGCCCTATGAGCAATTTTCTTTACATGTTTGGAGATGTTTTATTTAGACTTGGCATGAAACTTTGTTCTAGAGATGTTTCACCTAGTGGTTAAATGTTTTACAGATAAAATACATTTGAATATATCCTAGACTGGTATTTGGAATTGAAGTAAATATTTTTTTAACTAACATATCCTTAAAGATTAAAAACTCTATTACACGTTAACATTATGACAACCTGTTGGATTCTTTGTCTCAGGTGTAACTAGTAGGTGGAAGCATGTACAAAGTAAAACATTTAATTATATTACACATTTTTCATTTTACCAGTTACCCTTACTAAAGGCAAATAAATTACAGACAAACAACCATAACCTTTGTTGAAATCTATTTATCTGTTAGATGTTTGATTATCTTAAAAGACCTGAGTTTGTGATGGAAGGACCAGTTCCGACCCAGAGTTAGCATTTACTGAATTTAAACAGCATGCAAATACATACTAAAAATTTATATTAAGTCAATTAAAATTGTTAATTATAAGAGATATAAAACAAATAGTTTTTATGAGGTGAATCAATTTGTCCTCATTTACAATTGACTCTTTAATAAAGAAAGTTATAAGATTTTAAAATACAAACATGTATTCACACGCTGGACATAATTTAAATTTAAGTTGAATCAAGATTTTATGTTAATGAAAATTTTTACTAATAGTTAGCAAGAAATGTTTCATCAGAGCCAGCGCTATTGGTTACACTGGGCTGGCCTGAAACTCCTATTGAAATCCATCTGCTTCTGCTTCCAGAGTGCTGAAATTAAAAGATTGTGTTATTTCAAGTTGATTCTAAAAGACAGTTCAAAGTAAATTAAAGCAAGTGAGGAAGCCATGTGCTCAGTTCAGGGGCTGATGTGCACACAGCAGGCAGGTAGTTGGCACCAGATCACAAGTCACATGCAGTCAGACAGCCTGTGAATAAATCCTTTAAGGTGAAAAACATTTAAAAGTCAAAAATGAATTTTAATGCCTAGGACCTTTAAATTAATCAATCAATTAATTAATTATGCACATATTTTTACTTAAAAGATGTTTAGGGCAACCTGGGTTTAAGTAAAAATATTACATGTTAATCAGTCCTCCAAGGATGGAATTTAGACCAATGGATTTTGTATACAAATTTACGAGAACCTCTTTAAGTTACCATAGCTTAAAATAGTCTCAAAAGACTTAGCCCAAGAGGTCCTAACTCCTTAGGGCTTTTTTTATTAGGTGCCAGTTGAGGCTGCTGCTGCTGCTGCTGCTGAAGGCACCAGTTGATGGGCACTGCTTGCGAGGGGGACTTTTGCCCCACCCTGATGTTGAGGAAGGCTGCTAGCCCACAGCACTTCCAAGAACACTGATGGCTTTCCAACAGCAGCCAGATACAAAATTGACTATTTTGATGCCAACACTATGAAGCTGATAGCCCCACAGGACTGTGAAGCTGATAGCCCCGCCCATCCTAATGACTAGTGGTCCCTTCCAAGACTTCCTGCTAAGTAGCCTCAATCTAAGATAAGAGACTGTTAATCCCAGAGTTTCATCGCCTGCTAGGAACTGAAGGCACTTAAGCTTGTTGGCTGGTCAAAAACTGAATTGTGGATCTGGTTGATCTACAATTAAGGCAATGAAACATATGTAGATGAAAAAGATTAGGTTAGATTGGATAAAGAATTTATAGGTACTTACCCAAGAAAACCCACAAAACCCAAGAGTGCCACACAATCTCATCTAGAAGCAGGTTGAAACAATGATAAAAACCTTTTAGAATCAAGACCAAGACAGATTGAAAAGGTTAGAACATTTTAGAAAAGTTTTTAATACTAATTTTTAATTTTCAAGAGGGTGTCTCCAGTGGTGAAAAGCACTGAATTCATATTACAGAAGCATGGGCTCTAGCCTTTCAGCTGAACACCTGAGCATGCCTGGGGGGAATTTACATATGAAGAGGTAGGCTGGAGCTTATCTTGCCAAGTTGAGAAACCAGTTTTTCACAGCAGGGGTGGTAGGGAGAGTAAGTTTTTGAATATAGAACCCAAGATTTTATTTTAGGCCTCTAAAATTATAAAAAATGATTCCAAGGACAAGCCTGGCTAATAAGCCTTATGATCATAAACTCAGCTTGGAAGCTGCTGACTCTCATAAGTTTGGAGCCCAGCAGGCCAAGAAATTGTTGACTTCCATGTCCTTCATGCAAACCAATGTGTCTACAGACAACCCTGTGAACAGACAGGCCAGAATCTGCTGGCCTCCAGGGCTTCCACGTGAAAAGAAGACTTCGGGAACAATGCCAGGAATATGCCAGTTAACTCCATGCATGGAAAACCATGTGTCACCATATTGACCTCCCATCCATCCAACCAAACAGGAGAGCCAGCTCCATGACACAAGGTGGAAATTAAGAATGACTGAGAGCAAAGAGGCAGTATTGCAGGGTTTGCATAATGAATTTCTTCAGGATTTCTTCCAGCCCGATGTTGGGTGCCATTTGTGGTTCATTCTATTTATATCCATGGTGGGGAGTGTAGAAAGTATGTGTGGGAAAACACAACACACAGACACATGGTAAGTTATGAATCCAAATACAGAATGGCATTTTATTCAAATAAACAGATTATAAAGGCAGTGTGACTTCACCTCCCAGGGTCCAATCCCAGAACTTTGCGTCATCACATCCCAATCCATGGGCATAGCCAGGGAGTTCCCATGACTCTTACGCCTCTGGGAGGTGCTGGCTGGAATGCCATCCCATGCATACCTAAACTCAGATTGGATTTTCCTACAAAAGAGAACTACTTTTCTCCTCCACCTTTGAACACAGGTGTAGCCATTAAAATGTGAATAGACATGACAGGCTTTTCTGCTCTTCTTTACTCTTTCTCTCCCTTCCCCTCTGTGTGTGTGTGTGTGTGTGTGTGTGTGTGTGTGTGTGTGTGTGTTGTATATTTGTATTGTGTGTGTTGTACACCTGTATTGTGTGTGTTATACGCCATATTCCTATGAGACAGGGTCTCTCACTGAGCCTGGAGCTGGGCCAGAAACCAACAAACCCCAGAAACTCTCCTGTCTTGTCCCCCACAGCCCTCACATTACAGACATGTACATGATCATGTCCAGCTTTATACATGTTTGCTAGGATCCAGACTCTGATCTTCATTTATTGTGGTAGGATTTCCTGCTCAATGAACATCTCTTTAGCCCTGTCTTTTCTCTTTCTGCTGTAACTATGTCCACAGAAATTGTAGCATAATATACAGTCTACCAACACAGATCCCCTGTGTTGAGACCTGGGAAGTACCTGTAGCAAGAGTGAAAATTAGGGGCATGCTCATCAGAGCCACTGTAGGACTCAGATTATTACCAAATGAGCTGCTACAATGTGGTACATGAGGAGAGTCTTGTAAGGACTTTGTACTAGTAGTCATGACAACCTAGAATCTCTATGAACTACTCCCATGATTGAAATTGATCCCTCGCCCTGACCCCAAATGCATTTATAAAGATCTACAACCTCAGTACCATATCATGTGACTTCATTTGGAGAAAAGACCTTTAAAGAAACTTTTAAAGTTATAGAAGGTCCTAAGAATAGGCTCCTAATTCAAAAGTGAGTCTGAAAAAGGAATATAAGAGGCTAGGGAGAGGCTCTGCCTTTAAAACACTTGCTTCACAAGTGTGAGGACATGAGTTGAGCTCTCCAAAACCTATGTAAAAAGTGGGACATGGTGTCATGCAATTGCAATGCCAGGTACGGCAAGATGGGTGCCAAAGACAGGTGAGTGAGTCCCTGGGACATTGCTAACCAGGTAGCCTGGCCTGTGTATCTATGATTCATGGCAGAAAGAGACCCTGTCTCAAATAAAAGGTGGAAGGCATCTGAGGACTGAAGGAATCACAAGGTTGTCCTCAGACCTCCACATTTGAGACATGTTCATGTGCACTGTTTGTGCATGTAACCCCAACCACAGATATACCTGCTCACTTACTAAAACCCACAAGGAACATAAGAGAACTGTTTTGCTGTATGTGTAAGCATTAGGAAATGTCCTGTGAACACACAGGAAAATGAGTCCATCTGCAGTACAAGAGAAGAGCATGTCACCAGATATCATCTTTGTTTCTGTCTTTAGTTTGGGATTTTCAGCTTCCGGGATAGTGAGAGAATAGATTTCTATCAAGTATCCTGCTACATTTATGATATTTTGTTACAGTGATGTATTTAGCAAAATACCTGACAAAGCAACTAAAGGAAGGCAGAGTTCACTTTGACTCACAGTTTGGGGTACAGTTCCCATGAGGAAGTCGTATTGATTGGTCACATTGCAGTTTATTCAGTCCAGGACCCAGGCCATGTAATGGTGCTGCCCACATTCAGGGTGGGTCTCCCCACTTCAATTAACCCAATCTAGAAACTCCCTCAGAGGCATGCTCAGCGGTGTGTTTCCATGGTGATTTCATGGAGTTGATAATCAAGATTAACCTGCCCAAGCAGCCTGAGCAAACAGATACAGCCTCTATTCCTAGGAACATGGGATTGAAAAGTGATAGACACAAACTCCAAGGAGTAAGTAGAAATGAGTAACAGGCATGCCTAGTGACACACATGATGTCATCAGAGAAGGTGTATGGCAGGTGAATAGAAACTCGATAAAGCTACATCATGATTAATATATAAAAGGAGATGGTTGGCTGGGAGAGTCTGAAAGCCCTTCCTCTTCTGGGCTTTGTACAATAAACAGTGCATGTTCAGGCCAGTTGGAAGAGCAATACTGGAAGCCCTTCTCCACCTGGGCTTTATGTAACGAATAGAGCATGCTCAGGAAAAAATTGTGTTATATAAACATGGAGATTGAAAATCATATGTATATACTGTGGGAGGAGTCATGGGCCTTGCTGCATGGTGTTTTGGGGACTTTCCCTTGGCTCATCACTCCATTCCTATCTGTACGTGTGCTTCATCTTATGGTCATGTACCTCCTCAGCTTGCTTATTATCATTTTTCCATCCCTTATTCTGCAATGGTCCTTGAGCCTTGGTGGGTAAAGTTTAATATAGAGGTCCTGTCCAGAGACCCTCTCTCTGCAGACTCTTATTTTCCATACTTTGGACATTTGTAGCCTTTTGTTTTCAATACCCTCTGTGCATGAGGATACTTCACTCATGAGAATTGAGAGGTGCATTATTGTTCTCTCTACCCTGTGATCCATGACCATAAAGAAACAGACTCTTACAGGCTTCTGAGACCTTCCTCACATGAACTAACAGCAATGGTGTGAGCATGCACAAGACTTGTGTAAACTCAAACAGAAAAACCCAGAACAGAACTGTGGAAACAGTCAGTGGGACCTAACTTAGCAGAACTATTGGCAGCTGATTACTGCTGGGTGAGGAAAAGCTGATCCTCTTTTAAGGGAGTGACTCTAGATAGGCTGACTAGACCCAAGTGGATGAACTTGCACTAAGGGACATATGGGTATTTGATTTGATAGGCCTTAACCTAAATGACAGACTACATGAAATTCAGTGGGGTGTTCTATAGAGGGGGCGTGGATGAAGGAAGGGAATTTGAAACTCTAATTTTCTATCCATTAATTTTTATTACAGAACTCCCTGGAATTACTTTTATTTTATGTTTTGTTTTGTGTATATATCTGCAGGTGTTCATGTGCCAAAGTCAGAAGTTGACCTCTACATATCTTCCTCAATCTCTTCTCCACCTTATTTTTTTCTTAATCTTTATTGAACTTTTGTGCATTTCATACAAATGTTCTTAATCAAATCGAGACCCATTCCCCCTTCCATGCCCCCACCCCCACCCCGCCAGAGCTCGTGCATTCTGCTATACATGTCTTACATCTTTTTCTCAGTCTTTAAATTTTTCGATGCCGAAGTTTACTGTTTTGGGCATAAGTTTAATGTTTTGGGAAGTTCTTTGGACAAATCTTTTTTTGTTGTTGTTCCCTTTAATTTTATATTGCTTCAAAATATGCATATACATACTCCACACATATGCCAAAATTATGATATCTGAAAATAAACTGTAGGTTAATTCCAAAGCATGTTTCGGGATTCACATTTTAACAGTAGAGTTGCATGCAGGTAAAGAGAAATATTACTTTACATTCCTAAATTACATAGCAAGTTGATGAACTTTTTTATCGTATCATCAGGTATTATATTTACTAAAAAAGAGAAAAAAATACTCACTTTGCCTTACAAATAAGGATTTGGTGCTAGGATCCACAACTGAAGGACACCATACATCATTTGTTTTTCTGTGACTGTGTTACTTCACTTACCATAACAGTTTCTAGTTCCATCCATTTACCTGCAAATTTCATAATGTAATTTTTCTTTTTTATATTTATTTTATTTTATTTTTTATGTGTATGAATGTACTGTCTGCATGTAGGTTTGTGCACCCGTGTCATGCAATGCCTCTGAGGTCAGAAGAGGGTGTCAGATTCCCCTGGAACTGGAGTTCTCCTGGAATTGGAGTTACAGATGGTTCTCGGCTGCTATGTGGGTGCTGGGGATCGAATCTGGGTCCTCTGCAAGAGCAGTTTGCACTCTTGACCGCTAGGCCATCTCTCCAGCCCCAATGTAATTTTTCTTTACCACTTCATAGAACTATATTGTGTAGATGTATCGAGTTTGCATTCCATCAGCAGTGGATGAGTGTTCCCCTTTCCCCACAACCTTTCCAGCATTTGGTATCATTTGTTTTCTTGATCACGGCCAGTCTTACCCGGGTAAGATGAAATTTTAAATTGGTTTTAATTTGCATTTCCTTAATTATTAGCAACGTTGAACACTTTTTAAGATGCTTCTCAGCCATCTTTACTCCTTCATTTGTGAAGTCTCTGTTCATTTCTTATTCCATCTTTAGATTGGGTCATTTGTTTTCTTGCTCCTTTGTTTTTAGAGTAATTTACATGCTCTGGATGTTAATCTTCTGTCAGGTGTATAACCGGTGAAGGTTTCCTCACACTCCACCTTATTTTTAGGAAGAATCTCTCAGTGAATCTAGAGATGGCTAAATTCAGGTAGCCAAGTTGACCAAAAATTCCCCATGACCATATGATCTGCCTGTCTCTACCACCAACGTCCCCCTCACCAGAGAGTAGAGTTACAAGCACCATGTTAGCTTTTCACCTAGGTGCTGGGGGTCAGAATTCAGGACTTTATGGTAGTGCAGCAAATATTTTACCCACTGAGTTATCTCCCTGGCCTCTGAGATTCCTTTTAATGGAGGGACAAGGTAACAGAATATTACTGGGATTGTTGTGCAATGCCCCTTAGCCTTTTCTGTTAATAACTGTTAACAGGGGTATGTTAGCTTAATTAGGGAGCCAGACCCCTGTGATATGAAGCAATCCAGAAAAGCCTCCAACATTGACACCCAGTCTGCAAGATTTTGAAGTGCAAGAGGTTGGATCATTTGAAGATACTAATTCTAATGAGAGATGGGGATATTTAAAGCTCATTTTTTTTCAAGTAAAGTATTTATTTCATGGCTTTTAATGCTGTTTTAGATATAAAGTTTCATTGAGTCAAATTGAAATTGCCCAGTGGTCACAGACTAACCTAGATAACCAATTCCCCGAGTACCATTCAAAGACAGCACTCTCCTCTCAAAAGTTTAGAGAGAAGAAAAAATAAGATCATATAACGGATGTCATTAACCCAACCTCACACACACAAATGCCTTCTTGGGATATTTTAATCCCAGGTAAGGTTTGTTAAGGTCTGAATCTGCACTGTCTGACCAAGGCTCCATTCTGAATGCTCAGTCTCTGTGGTGGTAGTGTTTGGGGTCGCTAGGGGAACTTTTAGGAGGTGGGGCTAGGTCATAGGAGCTGGATTCTTTTTTTTTGGTCTTTTTGAGACAGGATCGCCCTGTAGCTCTTACTGTCCTGGAACTCACTCTGTAGACCAGGCTGGCCTCGAACTCACAGAGATCCGCATGCCTCTGCCTCCAAAGTGCTAGGATTAAAAGCATACGCCACAACGCCCGGCATTTATTTATTTCCGTATGTGTATCAATGTACTGTCTGCATGCAAGTCTGTGCACCCGTGTCGTGCAACGCCGCGGAGGTCAGAAGTGGGTGTCAGATTGCCCTGGAACTGGAGTTCTCCTGGAATTGGAGTTTCAGACGGTTCTCCTCTGCCATGTGGGAGCTGGGGATCGAACCTGGGTCCTCTGTAAGAGCAGTCGGCACTCTTAACCGCTAGGCCATCTCTCCAGCCCCCAGGAGCTGGATTTTTGAAGGTGATAGGCGAATATCTTATTCCAGTATTGCCCTTGGCATCACGGTCCACTGTGAGGTGAAGACTCTGATACATGTTCCCTCTGAGATGGATATGCTGCTTCACCATGCTTTGCCTTCAATGATGGGCTGAAATAATCTGAAACAATGAGCCAAAGTGGATGCTCTTCCTCCAGCTTGTTTTGGTCACACTAATCTGAAAGCTATGATAGGCTTTTCCATATATAATGGACTAATTAAGATGAAGTGTAAGGGACCAGAGATTACAGCTCAGGAGTTAAGAGTACATACTGCCCTTTCCGAGGAATCAAATTCAATTTCCAACGTCCATATTATGTGGCTCACCAAAGAGTGTTACTTCAGCTCCAGGGGGATTTGACACCTTTGACCTCTTCTGTGCACCTTTCAACTAAACTCAGCACACAAATACACACACACACACACACAAACACACACACAAATTCAATTAAAAATAAAATAAAAATTTAAAGACTTAAAAGTAAAATGAATAATATAGTTGCCATGCCCATTCACAACGAAAAGGTGATGGCATTTTAACCTCCATATTTTTACTGCATCCCCTCTGCAACACTGTTCTCCAAGGACTCATTCTACTGAAATTAGTGTACACTTATCTCTGCATTTGTTATTTTAGATTCACTTCTACAAACCTGTATTTTATTAATTTCACTAAAATGCTATGTTTCACTGTATGGATACCCCATAGTTTACTTTTCCTTTGTGCTGTGGTTTGATTAGATTCAATGGGAGCAACTGAAAACAATACAACAGAATCCATGTTTTTACTTGTTTGATTCTCCTCCTAAGGAAGAGTTCCTTTGAGACATTAAACTTCTGTTACACATAGCTGATACTTCAATAAGGTCTGAGGCACTCATCCAAAAGATTGACCAATTAGGGGTTGGAGAGATGGCCTAGCAGTTAAGAGCGCTGACTGCTTTTACAGAGGACTCAGGTTCGATCCCCAGCACCTACATGGTGGCTGAGAACTGTCTTTAACTCCAATTCCAGGAGAACTCCAGTTCCAGGAGAATCCGACACCCTCTTCTGACCTCTGTGGCATTGCAACACATGGGTGCACAAACCTACATGCAGACAGTACACTCATACACATAAAAAAAAGATTGACCACTAAACTTTCAAAAAAACTAACATTATTAGATTTTTACATTTTCCAATATTCATGGAATACACATATTTAATGGCCATAGTCCCTTTCATAAATAACCTTTCTGGGGAACACTCATCCACTGCTGGTGGGATTGTAAACTTGTACAGCCACTATGGAAAGCAGTGTGGAGAACCCTTGGAAGACTTGGAATGAACTTGCCACCTGACCCAGCCATACCACTCCTGGGCATGTACCCTCAAGACTCACCCCACCGCAGAGATACATGCACGGCCATGTTTATTTCAGCTCTCTTCACAATAGCAAGGAGCTGGAACCACCTAAATGCCCTTCAACTGATGAGTAGATAGAGAAAATGCGGTACATCTACACAATGGAGTTCTATGCAGCAGTAAAGAAAGAGGACATCATGAGCTTTGCAGGAAAATGGCTGGAGCTAGAGGACATCATGCTGAGTGAAGTAACACAGTCCCCGAAAAACAAATGATGAATGGTATCCCTCATCTGTGGATGTTAGTTCCAATCACATAGTTGTAAGTATTTCCTGTGCATGGCCCCTGAAGCTTTTGTCCAAAGCAGTTGGGAGTGATGCATATTGGAAACAACAACAATAGAAAGGACTGCATCAAAGAACTGACTGAAACAGTGAACTTATGCTCATAACAGTCAACTTCCACATGGAGAATATTGAGAAAGACTGAGAAAGAGATGAAAAGCATGTTTGGCAGAATGCATGAGCTCTGGTGGGGTGGGGGTATGGGGGGGACATGGGTCTAGATTTGATTAAAAAAAAATATATATATAAATAAAAATCATTTCAGGGAAAAATAAATAAATAACCTTTCTATATATTTGCTTATTTTCTCTTCATTTTACTGTTTTCAAGTATTATTTATATGTTTTGGATAATAAAATATATATCGTCTCAATTAGAATAAAAAGAGGGAGAGCTTCAATATGGAAATTATCCACGAATATATTTCATTCAATAGTTAATGTGTTTTTATGGAGCAAAAAAAGAACATTATGTTGTTTGTAAGACACAGGAATAAATTTATGAAAGATCTATAGAAAAACTGAGGTGATGAATGAAAGTAATTATTAAGCTGCAATAAAATAAAAATGAGAATATCAGTGTACAAATGAGGTTCAGTTTAGTATAATATTTACAGACCTACAAAAATATAAATATAAAGGTTGATTTAACTAAAAAGAGTAGCATGAATTTATTGTTACATAGAAGTTTTGTGTGGGCATGCAATACATAATTGAACAAAATCCTCATTTGCCTCAACAGAAACTCAGTAGACTATATATAGACTTTAAAAAGAAAGATATCAATGAACTACATATTACTTAGAAAGCAGAGTAAATGATCTGAATAATAAACCACTAAACTCATTAAAAATATTTTCTTTTTAGGGAAATAACTAGAAATAGAGAGAGATGAAACGGGAAACTGTAGTGTTTTACTCTGAATATATTATTATTAGTCAGCTTTCAAAATTTAAACCTATAGCCAAGCAAGTGGTGTATGCCTGTAATCTTGGCAGTCTGGAGCCTGAGACAGTAGGATTCTGAATTTAAGGCAAATCTGGGCTACAAATTACCAAGACCTTATCTAAAACAAATGAGAATACACTTGTATGAAATGCATAGAGCTTCAATAAAACATTGTCAAAAAAAAGGAGAATACAAAGAAAACAATAGAAGTAATAAAACAAAATTTTGTGTTATTATTAATAAATTTAAACTTTATTTTGATAGATTATAATCACAAACATAAAAATGACAGATATTCCATAGCCCAAGTGTTCAGCAGTGTTTATATGGGGTACTGAGTCTACAAATGATTTTTATCCTTGGTTTTATACTTTTTCTGAGCTTTCTGGCATTTCTAAAATATAGAAATATTGGAAGTCAGGAAATTAGGACATTTATAGAACCAATATATTGGCTACTTGGCCAAAAATTGGTTCTATTAATGTCCTAATTTCCTGACCAAAAGCAACTATGTGAGAAAATCATGCATTTTGGGTTACAATTCCTCAGTCATAGTCCATCGCTTGAGGAAAGTCAAGGAGGAACCCTGCTCACTGGTTTGCCCCAGGCTTGCTCAGCTTCTTATCCTCCCCAGCCAAGTCCACCTGCCCAGAGATCTGCCTCCCAAAGTGGGCTGAGCTCTCCTCCATCAATTACCAGTCAGAAAACGCCACCCCACAGACATGTCACAGGCTGATCTGATGGGGGAAATTCTTCTAAAGTGCAGCTAGTTTGTATCAAGTAAATAAAAAGGAAAACAAACCAAACAATAAAAAAAAAAACCCAAAAACTCTTAGCACAATTAACTTTTAAGGTAGATCAGAGATAATTAGAAAAGAAAAGATTATCATTAAAAGGATTTGGAAATGAGGGCCGGAACCAGAGAAGGTTCAGGAAAATGTTAAAGAGGTACAGTCAGCACATCTTGGTGAGAAACCGGATGCAGGCACAAGGTCAGAGTCTGTATTCTGAGAGACTTTACACTTTCTTTTTTGCAACTTTGTTTCCCTTGGACTGGGATGGAGAATAACTTTTTAGACCAAAAATGACTTTCCTCGCAGAGACCCAATCAGTGCTGTAGTCCTATTGCTGCAAACACAACCCCAGTTCTCAGAGTCCTAACACAGTTTTACTCTTCAATCTAGAAAAATCTGCTGCATGCATTCCTGGCTGGTAAACATTTGACAGCCCTACCCTACACTACTGCCAGGAAGACTGGGCTCACCTAGAACTTCACGGTGACCAGAAACAGAAGTGTTGGGTACTGGGTCTACTCATAGGCCATCAGCAGAAGACTATCATGTGACCCTAGCTAACTGAAGGGAAGGCCAGGACATATGTACCTAGCAGAACACAGGAAAGCAGGTAGAATTTTGGATAGACGCACGGAGTTTTCTGCATGCCAGAGACCTAGGTAGGACTACCCAAGGAAGCAGAAATTCGAGCCTGAAACTTAGAGGTCAGAACCAGAGAGAACACTTACGTTACCACAGAAAGGGGAGTAGAGCTTGAACGGAAGTGACTTAGCTCAAGAATAGAAGGAGAAAAAGGACTAAGATTGGATCCAGGGGAATGCAGGAACACTGAGAAAGGAGGAAGATGGAAGAGGCAGACGAGAGGAGGCTGGAAGTGGATATGCCAAGTACTGCAGAAAGACAGCACCCAATCCATACACAGCCTAATGGAAGTACGAGAGCTCCCAAAAGACAAAGTAGAGAGTCAATAAACACATGAAATAATGTCGGGCAGCAGGGAAATGCAAGTTAAAATTCCACTCAGACCCCATCTCACCCCAGTCCAAATGGCTATCATCAAGAAAAAAAGTGTTGGTGAGGTAAGGGTCCCGGAGTGCTGACACACTGCAGGTGGCAGTATAAATTAATCAGCCACAATAGAAATCTGGATAAAGATCCATCAACTAAACACAGAACTAGTTGGTAACACAATTTTGTCTCTCATGTGTCATGTAGACTCAAAGGACTCTTAAGTCAACATACCACAGAAGTACTTGTTTACTGCATTCAGCTATAAAAAATAAATTATGCAATTTGCAGGAAAATGGATCTCCTAATTGGCCACAGCTGTCAAGTTGACAATGTGTCAATGTGAGAGGGCCCTGGCCACTGTGGGTGATACCATGCCTGGGCAGGTGGACCTCTGCTCACTGTGGGTGGTACCATCCCTGGGCAGGTGGACCTCTACTCACTGTGGGTGGTACCATCCCTGGGCAGGTGGACCTCTGCTCACTGTGGGTGGTACCATCCCTGGGCAGGTGGACCTCTGCTCACTGTGGGTGGTGCCATGCCTGGGCAGGTGGACCTCTGCTCACTGTGGGTGGTACCATGTCTGGGCAGGTGGACCTCTGCTCACTGTGGGTGGTACCATGCCTGGGCAGGTGGACCTCTGCTCACTGTGGGTGGTACCATGCCTGGGCAGGTGGACCTCTGCTGTGTAAAGTGGAAGTTGAGCATATGACCAAGGTGCAACCGAGAAAGCAGGTCTCTGCTTCAGTTCCTGCCCATAATTCCTCCCTTGGCTTCCCTGAGTGATGGAATGTAAGCTGTAAGCTGAAGAAAACCCTTATCTCCCCACATTGGTGTTCATCAATGTTTTATCACAGCGGAAGAAAGCAAGTTAGTACACCGGAGACCATCATTGTAGGCACAAATAACACAATCTGAAACACAGCAATTGCATATTTTCTGTCTTTTGTCAATCTTAGATTTCATGCAAGTAGATAAAATCATACACACATATGACATGAAAGGACAAAATGGGAGGACAGGAGGACAAGAACTAGTAGGAAACAGGGAGAGGGACAGAGTGTGGGGACCTGGGAGAGAGGGAGGGTGTGGGGACCTGGGAGAGAGGGAGGGTGTGGGGACCTGGGAGAGAGGGAGGGTGAGAGGACCTGGGAGAGAGGGAGGGTGTGGGGACCTGGGAGAGAGGGAGGGTGTGGGGACCTGGGAGAGAGGGAGGGTGTGGGGACCTGGGAGAGAGGGAGGGTGTGGGGACCTGGGAGAGAGGGAGGGTGTGGGGACCTGGGAGAGAGGGAGGGTGTGGGGACCTGGGAGAGAGGGAGGGTGTGGGGACCTGGGAGAGAGGGAGGGTGTGGGGACCTGGGGGAGAGGGAGGGTGTGGGGACCTGGGAGAGAGGGAGAGTGTGAGGACCTGGGGGAGAGAGGGAGGGTGTGGGGACCTGGGAGAGAGGGAGAGGGTAGGGACCTGGGAGAGAGGGAGGGTGTGGGGACCTGAGGATATACACTGTCAAAACACATCATGTGCTTCTTTGAGAATGTCTTCATGAAACCCTAAACCTGGGCAATAATATGCATCAATTAGAAAGACAGAGTTAAGGAAGGAGGGAGGGAGAGAGAGAGAGAGAGAGAGAGAGAGAGAGAGAGAGAGAGAGAGAATGAATAAAGAAAGAAAAGGAGGCCAGCTGGCCATCATATCACATGCCTGTAACCTGTGATCTAGCGAGAGGAAGAGAAGATGACAGCTGAAAAGCCAGTGCTGACCTTGGAAACTGAAACGTATTGCAGTTTCACAGAGTGAACTGAGAAAACCACTAGGTGCTGTGCAGGAAGGAGAAATGAGGAAATGAGTTAACTACATAACGTTCAAATGCTTTGCAAGGCAAGACGAATAGCAGGCAGTAAGAAGATGTAGGCTGTGGATGATGGAGGGCTCCATGCACGCTTCCAGCAATCACGCCGTTTCCTGTGGTTATGATTCAGAAGTGCTTCACCACTAAGCAACGAAACCACACTAGGTCACCAGGATTCCAGTGCAAAGAGAGTACAGTACATTTTCCCAGCCTGAAGTCTGCACTGACAGTTTTGAATGCTTGATCACACTTTGTCAGTCCTTATGAATTATATCTGTTGGCAGACCCCACGCTGAGAATCCCTACCATGTTAAATTCCACGCCCAGCAGTCAACCCTCATAGTTAAATTTTGCCAAAGAGGACTCAGACTCTGTGGAGGACACAAAATCATCTAGAGAGGAATGGAATATGGAAAGCTTAAGAGGACAGAAATAGAGAGGCCTCAAGGAAAGTGAGGCGTGCTGACAGAATGTTATGTGCAGTGTCTATTTACCTATATATAATTGGATGACTTGGTACTTGATCTTTACTATACTTTTCTCTAGCCTTTATCTTTGTTTTGTTTTGTGGTGAGAAAATTTAACAAATTCTCTTAACTAATCGTTGCGTGAAAAAAAGAACTTTAAAAAATATATATATACATGGTATACTTGCAAGTATGCTAGTCCACCCAAGTGGTGCAGAATCTGTACAGGACAGAAGAGGGCTTGAATCCCCTCGTACTAGAGTTACAGACAGTTGTTAGCTGCCATATGGGTGCTGATTCAAACCTGGGTCTTCTGCAAGAGCAGCTAGTGTTTTTAACTTCTGAGCTATAGCTCCAGGCCCAAAAGAGCCTTATCATAGAAGTTGGGGCTCAGATCATAGATGTGTACTGTCTCTCAAAAACCTGTGCTGGTGAGGAACAGAAAGAGAAATTTACGAGGGTATCAGGAAGGAAAGGTATTGTTCACCGGGAAGAATTCCAGCAACCAAAACAAAACAAAAACAAATAGCCAGGCATAGTGGTTCATGCCTTTAATCCCAGTATTTGGGAGGCAAAAGCAGGCAGATTTCTGTGAGATCATGGACAACGAGGCCAGCTAGAGCTACAGGGAAATCCTGTCAAAAAAGGAAAGAAAGGAAGGAAGGAAGAAGGAAGGAAGGAAGGAAGGAAGGAAGGAAGGAAGGAAGGGAGTTAACAACTGTGTAAGGTCCTCCCTTCCCACCTATAAACTTGTAATTTTCTAGAAACCTCTCCAAAACCTCCCTTTGCAGTAAAAGGACATCCCATAATTCCCTTAGTAGCTCCTATCTCATCCGTTTGTAATCACATACAAATCACCTCTGAGACACCCTGTAATCTCAAATATCAAAAAACAAGCTCCAGACCAGTTGGGACTAAAGAGAGATCCTGCCTCAAAAAGCTCCCCCCCCCCAAAAAAAAAGTAAAATAGGAAAGAAGGTCACTTAGAGATACAGTGAACAATGAAATTCCAGAAGCTTCCAAAATCCTATATAGAGTAACCACTGGGACACTTAAGACTGGATTCTTCTGCTCGGCGTGGTGGCGCACGCCTTTAATCCTAGCGTTTGGGAGGAAGAGGCAGGCAGATCTTTGTGAGTTCAAGGCCAGCCTGGTCTACAGAGGGAGTTCCAGGGCAGCTGGGGCCACAGGGAGACCCGGTCTCGAAAAGACCAAAAAAAAAAAAAAGAATGGATTCTTCTTTGAGAAGCCTAAACCCAAGCTCTCTTAAGTGTGGCTTGCCTTCTGAGTCTGTCTTTCTCTTAACTTATCATGCTTAAAAATCTATGTTGGGGCTGGAGAGATGGCTCAGTGGTTAAGAGCACTGACTGCTCTTGCAGAGGACCCAGGTTCAATTCCCAGCACCAACATGGCAGCTAAGAACTGTCTTTAACTCCAGCTCTGGGGGAATAAAAAAAAAATCTATGTTAAAAATATATTTTACGGGCTGGAGATATAGCCTAGTGGTTAAGAGCCCTAACTGCTCTTGCAGAGGACCCGGGTTCGATCCCCAGCACCCACATGGCAGCTGAGAACCATCTGTAACTACAATTCCAGGAGAACTCCAGTTCCAGGGGAATTCGAGACCCTCTTCTGACCTCTGCGGCATTGCACGACATGGGTGCACAAACCTGCATGCAGACAGTACACTCACACACATACAAAAATAAATAAAATTTAAAAACATATTAAAAATATGTTTTACACAATCCAAGTGTAGTTCATAGTGCCCTGACCTGAAATTCTTTTCCACAGTGCAGTCAATTATTCCATTCCAGGACCATGAACCAGTTAGGGAGCTCTGTGGCTGCTGCAGGTACAGCATGGAGGTGTGCCTCCATCCCTGCAGCCCCTGGCATTGTGTTCCATGAGACACCTGCTAGGTACAAACTCATGCGATTAGCCAAGGAAATGAGGAGATTGCATCAAGCCAGGAAGTAGCTTAATAGTCCAGAAGCATTTGTTGTCCATCGTTCATAAACCTGAAAGCCTTCTCCAGTCACCCTGCAAAGGGGAAGCCTGGACGTCCCGTGCATCTACTGCTTTTCACTGCGGTTCTCAGCAGCTACTTGGAGGACTCCCTGGATACAGGCTGGGAAGCTAACTTGATAGTCTCCAGTAATGTGATAAGACAAAGAGGAAAGGAAATCTCTCTCTATTCCTTCCTTGCTTCTCTTCCCTTCTCTTCATTCCTTTCTCTCTTTTCCCTCCCTCCCTCCCTCCCTCCCTCCCTTTCCTTCCTTCCTTTCTCTTTGCTGTGTACATAGATGCGTATGTGTGGAGCTAGAGACCAACATTGTGTATGCTTCTTCTTTGAGTGTTGCCCACCTTGGTATTTGAGAACCAGTCACTGAGACCTAGGGCTCACCAATTAGGTTAGGCTGGCTGGCCAGTGAGCCCCAGGGATCCATCTGCCTACACTTCCCCAGTGCTGTAATTAAAAGAGCATGTTGTCATGCCCAGTTTTTTTACCTGGACTCTAGGCATCAAGAACTTGGATTCATGCTTGCACAGCAAACCCTTTAGCAGCTGAGTTATGTCCCCAGCCTGTGAGAGTCACATTTTCTTTGTAGTAATTATGGTCAGCTGTGGTTTCGGCCCGTGCATCTCAAATTGATCCCATTTTCAAACACATTATTTTAATCCTAGTCAGCCTGAAGAAAGCAGACATTCTTCACCAAATATTCACCAATCTCTTGGTTTACTGTGTCTCCACTGGGTACTCTGAGGTACCTTGCAGCTCATGAAATATACCCCATAAGACAAAAAGGAGTGCAAGCATATCTATCATTGCAGGTCCGGTGTTTGAAGGGTAGGGAACTGCAAGGTAATTTATAGGCATTTATTTGTCAGAGACTCAGGGCAGAGCCTGGAGTATTGACAGAGAATGAAGCAGGAAAAATATTTTTGATGCATGACTGGAAACAGCTGGCCAGAGTTCACTTCTCATCTTGCAGAAACATCTGGAAGAACAGACCTTACTTCCTGTAGCTTCCTCAGAAATAAGAACCTATCATGTTTCTACAGAACCCACAGTTCCAAATATTTCTCTCCATATAAATCCCAACAGGCAAAATCGTAGGGAGCCTTCCTTATGAAGTTATATATCTAAACAGATTTTCAATGCCCAACTTCTAAATAAATATCTGTGGAAATACAGATGTTAAGAGAAGATTAAGCTATTATTTCACCTCCCTCAGACATATATGAGGACTCAAATTAATATATTTATATAAATCTTACCTTTTCAATCAATCAATAACACTTGCTGGTTGAACTTGAAAATCTCTTTGTTGCACAAATAACAAACTTACGTGTCTAACTCATTATGTGTCCATGCCTACCTCACAGCTGCCAGATTGTAGTCTGTGGTGCCCTCTGGTGGACAGGAGTGACTATACCTCTCTCTCTCATAAAGGTCTCACAGGCTAGGCTAGCTTGCAACTCAAATTGTGGCAATCCTCCTGCCTCCCTGATGCTGGGACTACAGCTGTGAGCTACCATCTCTGCTTCATGTCTCCTAATTCTTAAAACCAAGCATTCTTTTCCAAAGATATCTAGATTCAATGCAGGTAGTCAACAGGAGATCAGATCGGCACTCCCTAGGTTATTTTGTTTTTTAATGACAAGTCCCTTTCCTCTGAATACTCATTTTATTTTTTTTAATTTTTATTTATTCTTGTATGTGTATGAATATACTGTCTGCATGTAGGTTTGTGCACCCGTGTCATGCAATGCTGCGGAGGTCAGAAGAGGGCATCGGATTTCCCTGGAACTGGAGTCATAGACGGTTCCCAGCCGCCATGTGGGTGCTGGGGATCGAACCCAGGTCTTCTGCAAGAGCAGTCGGCGCTCTTAACCACTAGACCATCTCTCCAGCCCAGAAGACTAATTTTCTATATTGATTTTTGAGATTCTCCTTAACAGAAAGCAATTAAAAATAAAAAAGAAATACTGTTCTCAAAATTCTGTTATTCTAGAAGCCACACAGAAACACCAATGCCTGGGCATTTGCTTTGTGGGAATTTGCCATGTTTTTCTTGATTATCAGGACACTGTCCGCTTTCCAATGATTGTGGGTTTGTCTCTATTGGGTCAATGATTCTTGTTTCATTCATTTATTTTCTTAGAGTATGATGGTTAGTTTTAATAGTCATCGTGACAATCTCAAATGGTGAGGAGAGTCTCAATAAGAGGTCATCTACATGAGGGCGTGTCCGTGGGTTTTTTTTTTTTTTTCGTAAATTTTTTTTTAGCTCACTCTGTACACTAGGCTAGCCTTGAACTCACAGAGATCTGTCTGGTTCTGCCTCCCGAGTGGCTGGGATTAAAGGTGTGCACCACCGCACCCCGTTTGTAAAATATTTTTTTATTTATTACTTTTTTTTATGTGTATGAGTGTACAGTCAGCATGTAGGTTGGTGCACCTGTATCGTGCAATGCCGCGGAGGTCAGAAGAGGGCATCAGATTCCCCTGGAACTGGAGTTAAAGACAGTTCTTAGCCACCACGTGGGTGCTGGGAATCAAACCCGGGTCCTCTGCAAGAGCAGTCGGTGCTCTTAGCCGCTGAGCCATCTTTCCAGCCCCCCAGTCTGTAAAATGTTTAAAAAATAAATTATTTTTAAAAGGTTGGTTGTCTCTGGGCATGGTGAGCATCTTTATTTTTTTTTCATAAATTTATTTTTATTTTTTTAACAAATCTAGACCCGTGTTCCCGCCCATTCCCCCACCCCGTCAGAGCTCCTGCATTCTGCCAAACATGCTTTTCATCTCTTTCTCAGTCTTTCTCAATATTCTCCATGAAGAAGTTGACTGTTTTGAGCAGAAGTTCACTGTTTCAGTCAATTCTTTGATGCAGTCCTTTCTGTTGTTGTTGTTGTTGTTGTTGATTCCAATATGCATTACGCCCAACTGCTTTAGACAAAAGCTCAGGGGGCCCTACACAAGAAATACTTACAACTAGGTAATTGGCACTAGCATCCACAGATGAGGGATACCATTCTCGTTTGTTTTGCTGGGACTGTGTTACTTCACTCAGCATGATGTCCTCTAGCTCCAGCCATTTTCCTGCAAAGCTCGTGATGTTGTCTTTCTTTACTGCTGTGTAGAACTCCATTGTGTAGATGTACCGGGGGTTGTCTTTATTGTGTTAATTAATGTGGAAGAATAAGCCTCAAAATGATATGTACCAATCCCTGGGTTTGGGGCCTGACTATATAAAACAGAAGAAAGCTCAGCACTGGCAAGCACACAATAGCTAATTCTGTGTCTGCTGTAGACTCTGGACTGAACTAGCTGCTTCAAGTTCCTGTCACCTTGAATTCCCCCATAATGGAGAACTGTAACTTGGAATTGTGAACTAAAATAACTCATTAATCCTCTAAGTTGCTTTGTCTGAGTATTTTATCACAGCAACAAAAATGAAACTAAGAAAAGCATCAAAGACACATGTTAAAAACATGTAGTGTTAGTTTCCACATCCAAAGTCAGCCATGCTGCCCAATAGAAGGACAGCTCTGGCATGTAGTTTAAACTAAGATAGTCTCTTTTGCACTGCCAAATTTAAGAGAAAGCTATGTCCAGATTTTCCTGAATCTCTGAACCTGAGTGGAACACAATGTGACACCCTAAACAACCTCAGATATGAAAATATGTTCTAGAATGCCAGCATGATAAAGCTTATCCAAACGCAACTGGAAATGTCTGAGCATTTTAATGAGAAGATCCATTGATAAACAGAGTGAAATTGTCTTAAGGGTACACACCCAGGGTCAGAGAGGTGAAGGACTTTGGCCAACTTCTCTCATTGGAAAGCCCTAGAAAGTTCATTGTGACCTACAGAATTCCGACTGGTTGTGAAATTTTGAACCCTTCCCATTCTTTCAGAACTTCTGCCCAGGAAGCAAAGGAATGAATTGTGTCTGGATGAGCCTGGGACTCACTCTACCAGCAAATTTGCTACTGTTGTTGCTTATTGTGCATGTATGTATGTGATTCTCTATGGGGTACACATGTATGTTCAAATGTATGTCTGCACACATGTGCAGAAGCCAGAAGACAACTTCACATGTCATTCCTCGTGGACCATCCATCTTGTGGTTCCCTCATTGGCCTGGTGCTACCTAATAAGCAAAGCTGGCGTGTCCCGGATACCCTGGGGGTCCTCCTGCCTCTGCCATCCCCGTGTTGGGATTACAAGTACATGCTACCACCTGTAGCTTTTTTCTTTTTTTTTTTTTAAATTTTATTTATTTCGGTATGTGTATCAATGTACTGTCTGCATGCAGGTTTGTGCACCCGTGTCGTGCAATGCCGTGGAGGTCAGAAGAGGGTCTCGGATTCCCCTGAAACTGGAGTTCTCCTGGAATTGGAGTTTCAGACAGCTCTCGGCCGCCATGTGGGTGCTGGGGATCGAACCCGGGTCCTCTGTAAGAGCGGTCGGCGCTCTTAACCGCTAGGCCGGTGTGTGTTCTGCAAACCAAGCTCTTGCTCTCATGTGTGTGAGGCAAACACTTTCCAGGCTGAGCCATCATCCCAGCTCCAGATTGTCGTCAGCACCACCTTCTTCAAAGACCACCCTGCCAGGCAGCATAAATCCAGTGGCGGAGCTCTTGTCTCATGAAAAGTTCTTCTGACACTAAACTTTCAAATTTTATGAATGAGTTTATTCTCCCATATTCTATCTAACACAGAAACATCCTGGTTAAATTATGAGTCCATATTATCTCTAGAAATGAAACAGTTCAGTGAAATGGTCACAAGATCAAGTGTATCCCCTAATAGATGATCAATGTAATTTTATTTGATGAATTATACTTTTGATTTGATACCAATGTCTTCATGAGCTCAAAAATTATTAGGAAATTTCCAGTTTCTCTGAGTATGCTCCCACAAGGATTCAAAATTTTCTATTTTAGCTAACTAATTTTCTAATTTTAGCTAATTTTGCATAGGTTGGTTAATGTTCATCAAATTGACACAAGCTTGAGCCACTGGGAAGAGAGAACTTCAGCTAAAAATTTTGTCAGATCTGAATGGCCTGTGGGGAGTTTTCGTAATTGCTACTTGATGTGGGTGGGGCTTGCCCACCATAAGTGGTGCCATCCCCAGGCAGGTGGGCCTGGGTTTTATTACAAAGGTAACTCAGCAAAACAGGAGATTTAGGCCAGTAATTGGTATTCCTTTATGGTCATCACTTCAATTCCTGTCTTGTTTCCCCTCAATCATATACTGTAACTTGTAAGCCAAATAAACCCTTTTCCCCCCCAAGTTAGTTTCGTTCAGTGTTTCATCACAATAGAAAATAACTAGAAAAGCTCTTAAGTCATCAACAAGAGAAAGAATGAAAATGATACCTAAAATCCTCAGAATGATGGGAAACTATACAAACTTCAGTTTAAAATTGTTAATGAGGGGCTGGAGAGATGGCCTAGTGGTTAAGAGCGCCGACCGCTCTTGCAGAGGACCTGGGTTCAATCCCCAGCATCCACGTGGCAGCTGAGAACTGTCTGTAACTCCAATTCCAAGAGAACTCCAGTTCCAGGGGAATCCGACACCCTCTTCTGACCTCCGTGGCATTGCACGACATGGGTGCACAAACCTACATGCAGACAGTAGTACATTCATACACATAAATAAAAATTTAAAAAATTAAAATTGTTAATGATTTATTTATTTGTATTTTATGTATATGAATGTCTTGCTAGCATGTATGTAAGCACACCCATGTACTGCAATGTCCTGGGAGGCTATATCCCTGGGAACTGGAATTATGGACTTATAGAAGGTTGTTAGCTACCATATCGGTGCTGGGAAACAAACCTAGGTCCTGTGCAAAAGTAGCCAGTACTCCTAACCACTGAGTAATCTCTTGGGGCTCAACTTTCAGTTCATATGCAAGTACCTCAGAAGCTTACAACAGGATTAAAAGCCACACACATAGTATGCAGAAAGGAAGAAGACATACTGAGAAGATAACACCATTATCTCCCTCCCACTCTGTATTAGTTTGTTTACCACTGCTTTGACAAAATACCACAGTTGAAAGCAATTTAAGAGAAAAAAGTTTACTGTTTGTGAGACTCATTCTATTATATTGGAAAAGGCATGGTTTCAGTCAGGGAAGGGATGACAGCAAGAAGAGTCAGGCTGGTCTCACTGTATCTGTTTCAGGAAGCAGTGAGAGGGAGGAAATGGGGGAAATAGGGGTGATTTAACTGGGTAGAGAGGAGGGGAGATTATAAAAGAGAACACACAAATAGTGTTTAGGTGGTATGAACACCAAAGAGAAATATATTAGTTCAAAAGTCTACTGAAAAAATGCACTCTGTGGTGCGTGCGTGTGTGTGTGTGTGTGTGTGTGTGTGTGTGTGTGTGTGTGTAGCTAAAGAATATATAACAAGAAAGAAACACGGTACCAGACAGGGGAAACCTCCCTTGGAGTTATTGGTCAAGGCAGTCCAAGTGACTACCAAAATAATACAGGCTGTTGCCACAGCCCTTGATGCCTTCCCAAATTTGAAGATAAGACCCTATTGCTGAAGATAAGATATAGTTTGGATACAGGACTTGGAGAAATGGAGCAGGAACTGACCTGTAAGTCTCTCTGAAAACTAGCTCTCATAGTATGAAAGGATACTATGCAAGATTCTAACAGAGAGAACTCAATCAATGCTCCAACCAGCTGTAAAGCCTAATAACCACAATAATGACAGGTGAAACAAGCTATCCCTTTTGGTGCAGTAGGGACACTTTTACCTTTGGGGTAATCAGCAGCTATCCAATTGGACTTAAGTCACACTCAGTAGAAAGGAATTCATGTGTGGTACTGTAAGCATAGCCAAATACACGTGCCTAGACAGGTCGTAGTTCCTAGAGAAAAACCTACATCTGTCACATCAAATTAATATCTTACTGTATGCCAAATACATATTCTTATATTTACAGACAAGTATCCCACTCACCCCTCACCCCCCATTAAAGAAGTTTTTTTTTTTTTTTTCACGAGAGAGACTATCACAAAGTACCACAACCAGTCATATGCAGAGCATAAATATTTGTGCGATGCACGGTACTAGGTGACTCATCTACAATGCAACTTCTGCACCCAAGTCTCACAAAACATAGTGGAACAGGGGACAGAGAAAATGTTAATGCATCTTTCAACTCTCACTAGTGAAGCTCCCTCAGGTAATAGATGGCGATTAACACAGAAAGCCACACCTGGCCAAATTGGAGAGTAAGAGACTGCGGAGTTTGTGTCCTCGGATAGGACATCTATATTAAGCCTCTTCCTGCAGGGCTCAGGGACCACTGCAGAAGCGGAGAAGGAAAGACTCTAAGAGCCAGGGATGGCGGGTGACTACAAGGAGACAGTTTTCCAGGCCTCTGGAAACTTGCTTGTCTAAACTTGCAGCAACGCTAAGAACCTACACAGATCCGTGCAAACACAAACCACACAAATACCCAGCATAGAACTGGGGAAAAGGGTAAGCAGCCCCAATCTTAGCTGAGGAACTATTGGCAACTCATTAGTGCTGGATAAGAAAGAGTTGATCTTCTTCACGGGAGTGACACTACATAGACTGTGCCTCTCTCTGAATGATCAGAGCACGCACTCTCACATTCTTATGTGGTTGACTAATTTAAAGCTGTACAGTTGATAAGCAGAATGCAGCACTGCGCAGAATGAAACCTGGGGCACACATTGTGATTTCAAGAAGTGCTGACCCTGAAGGAACTTGACCAAGCTCCAGTCAAGGGACACTTGGGGACACAAACTTGACTTGATTTTCCTTAACATATAAGATAGAATGCATGAAATCCAGCAGTGGGGGCAGCCCTGAGGGGTGAATAGGTAGGGGGGTGTCTAAACATGATTTGTATGCAATGCACAAAAAAATCAATAACAAGGTTTGATCCTAGAGATAAATTTGTATTCTAAATAAAAGAGTTCATAGATTTAAAAGGAAAATAGATGTTTTCAAATGTCAGTATGCAAAAGAAAAATAACTTTTTTTTGCTCTTATTTTACATTGAGGAAGAATAACGATACCAGCAAGTCTCAGGTCATATTGAAAACCCTGGGAACTCATGCGGGACCGCCTTGAACTGCATTTCCTTCTCTATGAGTACAGTAAATGACTGGGTGAGGGTCTCTATATATTTGCATATTACCAATCTAAGAATTTTACAACTTGAGCTATAGCCTGATCAATCACCTACTCCAAGCAAGATTTGTGGATTGAGCAGCAGACACATTGGACAAATCAGTGAAGTTTCTGACAACTCACTAGGGACTAGTGAATATTTTGATGCAACTTCCACTTTTTTTTTTCTTGTTTAACAAACTGAAAGGAAAAGAATGAAGTACTTGAAAAAATTAAATTTGTGCATCCTTTATCCACAGGTTAGGAAATTAAATATTTGAACAATAAAAGCAAGTTTGGTTTTTACACTAAAGTAACTTATTAAAGAAATTTCATCTGCTAAGCCAGATGTGGTGGTACACCTCTGAATTATCAGGACTTGAAAGGTGGAGATGAGAAGATCAGGAGTTAACATGTTTTTTTTTTAATTTCTGTATGTGTATGAATGTACTGTCTGCATGCAGGTTTGTGCACCCATGTCGTGCAATGCCGCGGAGGTCAGAAGAGGTTGTCGGATTCTCCTGGAACTGGAGTTCTCCTGGAATTGGAGTTTCAGACGATTCTCGGCTGCCATGTGGGTGCTGGGGATCGAACTGACGCTCTGTAAGAGCGGTCAGCACTCTTTAACTGCTAGGCCATCCCTCCAGCCCAACATGTTTCCTTGGTTAAGTAGTGTGTTTCAGGTGAGACTGGGTTGCATGAAGCCATGTCTCATAAAACAGCACATGATCAAGCTCCCTTCCAAACAAAGAGTTACCCTTTTCTATCAAAGCCCATTGCTTACTGCTCCTGGGAGGCTGTCTACTCAGTAAAATATAGGTTGGACAGAGCTGAGAATCATTTTCTTCTTCCTATAATAGGCAGTTTCTCCCCACTCACTTTAAAAATATTAATCAAGATTCTGTTACAGTCTATTATCTACTGTAAAGTTATGTCTCTTTTCAGGACTCATGATAAATGATATACCAGCCTCTTAATTTTTAAAAATGGAAATTCTATGTGTCTTCTAGTCACCATGATCCATGATGCTTGCTGAATTCAAGCTCTTCTTTCAGAAATCATTTTTGCAGTTGATGAAACTCACTCTGAATCCTGACTCAAACTATCAGAACTGGGAACGTTTGTCTGATATAGGCAAATACATGAGCTTGCAGAGAGCAGAATCTCTCTGCTTTTTAATCATTATAAAGAGTGCCATCAGGATCCTGACTAAATTTCCTTCAGGGACCAAGAAGGTAATTTAAATAAGTGAGACTGGAACAGTACCCAACCAGTGAGAATGAGATAGCATCTGGCCTGTTTGGGGACATTCAATTTTTATTATTTCTAAATACTCTCTGGCCAAACAAAATAACAACATAAAAAGTTACTAGTAACACTGTGTGCTAGACAGAAAAAATAAATATTTTGATATTACTATAATATTCTCAGTATGTGGTATAATTTTGGTATCTTTTGTGATGTTTCTCCTTTCATCTCTGACTTGGTTGATTTGGATTTGTTCTTTCTTTTGATTAGCTGGGCTAAGGGTCTATCTATCTTGTTTATCTTCTATCTTCTTTTCAAAGAACCAGCTCTTAGATTCACTTATTGTTTGTACTCTTTTCTTTGCTTCTATTCATTGATTTCGGATCTGGATGTTATTATTTCTTCTCATCTATTGGGTTTGGGTTTGGTTTGTTCTTCCTTTTCCAAATTCTTCACTTGTATCTTTAAGTCATTTATTTGGGCTCTTTCTAACTTCTTAATATAGGTGCTTAGAGCTGTATTTCCCTCTTAGGACCACTTTTAATGTATACCAGAAGTTTCGTTGAGATATCATTTTCATTTAGTTGTAGGAATGCTTTCTTTCTTTCTTTATTTCATATTTGCCTCATTCCTCATTCAGTAGTATGTTGTTTAACCTCCATGAGTTTGTGCAGTTAGTAGAACTTCATTTGTTGTTGATTTGAAGTTTTATTGCATTGTGGTCAGGTATAATACATGAAATTATTTCAATTTTTGTATTTGTTAAGGTTTGTTTTGCGCCCCAGTAAGTGGTCTATTTTAGAGAAACTTTCCATGGACTGCTGAGTAGAATGTGTATTCATTTTTTTCTAGCATGCTTTGGGATTGAGATGTGTATTCTTTTATAAAGTATAATACTTATATTGATGTGCATTTCAGACATCATTTTTCAGTTCAATTTAGATGTATTCCCCTTTCCCTTCCTCCCACCCCACGCCAGTTCATGCATTTTGCCAAACATGTCCTGCATCTTTCTCTCAGTCTCTTTAAAGTTTTTTTCTGAAAAGTTTTATTGTTTTGGGCAGAATTGAACAATATCAGTCCGTTCTTTGACCCAGTCTTTATGTTGTTGTGGTTCCCTCCCAATTGTGTTGCTCCAAAGTATGCCTATATACATGTTATATATGTACCAGAATTATGTCCTCCAGGAATAAACTGTATGTTAACTCTGAAATATGTTTAGAAGTCCACATTTTTCCCTTTAATTTTATGTTACTCAAAAATATGAACATATACCTTCTGCCCATATACATTAATTACCATGTCTGAAAGTAAGTGATAAGTTAATTCTAGGGCTCATTAAGAGATTCATATTATAACATCATATTTGCTTTCAGATAGAAAGAAATATAACAATAACATTGTTCAGCTTTCCTTTCAACTGGGGATTTGGTGCTAGCATCCACAAATGAGGGAAACCATTCCCCGTTTGTTTGGGGTTTTTTTGGGGGGGAGAAGGGGGTGCTGTGTTACTTCACTTAACATAATGGCTTTGAGTTCCATCTGTTTACCTCCAAAGTTCATGATGTTATCTTTCTTTATTGCTGCATAGAAATTCATTTTGTAGATGTACCATATTTTTGTTATCCAGTCCTCAGTTGAGGGGCATTTGGGTTGGTTCCAACTATTCACTATTGTGAAAAGAACTGCAATAAACATAGATGTGCATGTATCTTTGCAGTAAGATGAGTCTTATGGGTATATACCCAGGAGTGGTATGGCTGGCTCAGGTGGTAGGTTCATTTTGAGTCTTTTTTTTTTTAAATTAGTTTTTATTGATGCTTTGTGCATATTTCAATACCTTTTTTTCCAATTCAGTTCAGGCTTATTTCCCTTTCCCTCCCCCCCCCACCCCCCCCATCCCAGATCATGCATTCTGCCATAACTGTCCTGCATCTTTCTCTCAGTTTTTTTTTTTTTTTTCATTTTTAGCTATAAGTGATAATCATGAGTACAAGCATCCTTCATGCAAAACCTATCTGCAGACTGTTGTGCCCAAACCCACAGTCCCACCATCACGTGGGGGGTGACAGGTTGGTTTGTTCAATCAAGTTGATCAAATGAGTGTCCAGACTACATTGCTGTAGTTTTCACCATTCACCCCCAATCGTAGCCCTTACATTCTACCCAGCACCCTCTTCCGCAGGTTGTTCCCTAGGCTTAGAAAAGGGCACAGGTGGATGAGAGGTAAAACAGTCCACCTCTCTCTGGAGCTGTTGACTTGGACTCTGGTCAATTCTGGCTGTTTCCTTCATGGGCTGACAGTTTGTCCAGGGAATACCCTTTCGATCCTACTAATGAAGAACAAGCAATTAGATATATAGGTATTTAAGCAGCACTAATAGTTATGGAGGTTACTTTAGCATAGACACATGTTTGGATATGTTAATCCATGAATTACAATTTTCCCCCTGTAAATATGACAGGGTCTTACTGTGGCTTATAACATCTCCAACTGTAGAGGATGTAAGCTTGTGGCATCAGCCATGGGTTATTTCTCCAAGGGGAGAGCCAATAGCCAATTAGATTTGGGATATACAGGCACATGGCTGCCTCTGCTGCACAGTATTTCCAGGCAGGTGAGGTGTAGCTGGTGCTGACGGTGGAGTCTTGCTTGACTCAGGGAGACCCATATTTGCTTTATTGGTTTAGTGGCCTTTGGTAACACTCTCTGGCATTCCAGAGGCCATCTGTACACTTGCATGTGTGGTCTCAATACATCCCTCCCATGTTAACGTCAGGTCTTCGGCAGCAGGGTCTTATTGCCTCTCCTCCTGTAGGTATCCCAACTTAGAGGCAAGGAGCCCTTACCTTTTGTGGGGCCTTGGATCCCCTGGCCAACATCCACCTGATAGAACAATCCATTGCTGATGTCAGAGCTCCTGTATTAATATATTTTGCCTGAGTGCATAGCCCTAGGACTTTAGTATTATATTTGGTTCTGAACAGAGAGTAATCCCTTCCACAGTTCCCATGTCTAGTAGTCAATTAAAGAAAGCAGTTTTACCGGTTTTATAAGAGATTACCTCTACAATAGTTGTCTCCAATTTCCAGTTGGGGAGCGTTGAGTCTTTTAAGGGTTTGAGTGAGTCATTTGTTTTCTTTTTTGTTTTTTGAGGATTTTATATATTCTGGATGCGGATGCTCTGTCAGATGTATCACTGGTGAAGGTTTCCTCCCACTCTGGGGCTTTCTGTTCACTTCCTTGATCGTTTCTTCTGCTGTACAGAAGCTGTTGAGTTTGATGAGGCCCCGCTTGTCAGCCGTTGACCTTATCTCCTGCACAGCTGCTGTTTGACTTAGAAAGTCTCTTCCTACTCCTATGTTTTGTAGATTGCTACCAACTTTTTCGTCTATTACCTTCAGATTTTTGGGATTCATGTTGAGGTCTTTGATCTATTAGGAGTTGTTTTTGTACAGGGTGAGAGGTAGGGGTTTTATTTTGTTCTTCTTCATATGGTGATCCAGTTTTGCCAGAACCATTTGCTGAAGATGCTATCTTTCCTCCAATGAGCTTTTTAGGCCCCTTTATTGAGAATGAGGTGACTGAAATTGTATGAGCTCAAGTTTGGATCTTCAATTTTGTCCCATTGGTCAACTGGTCTGTTTTTGTCCTAGTACCAGGCTGTCTTTATGACTGTAGCCCTGTAGTGTAGTTTGAAACCTGGTAAGGTGATCACCCCTATATTGCATTTTTCATTCAGGTTTGCTTTAGCTATTCAGACACTTTTGTCTTTCCATATGAACTTAAGTGTTTTTTTTTTTCCAAGTCTGCGAAGAAACTCATGGGGATTTTAATTGGGATTGCATTGAATCTGTATATTAATTTGGGTAAAATGGACATTTTTACTATATTAATTTTTCCAATCCATGAACATGGGAGGTTTTTCCATCTTTTGAAGTCATCTTCAATGTTCTTCAGGTGTTTAAAATTTTTGTTGTAGAGATCTTCGCTGTCATTGGTTAGGTTTGTTCCCAGGTATTTTATATTTTTTGAGGCTATTTTGAGTGGGAAGGTCTCCTTATATTCCTTCTCCAGTTGCTTGTTGTCGTTGTAAGGAAAGGCTACTTAATTTTCTAGGTTAATTTTGTATCCTGCTACTTTATTTAAACTCTCAATTGTTTCTAAGAGTTTTATGGTGGAGTTTTTAACATCCCTCAGGTAAACTATCATCTTATCTGCAAACAGGGATAGCTTGACTTCCTCTTTTCCCCAATTAGTACTCCTTTAATGTCCCTTTCTTGCCTTATTGTCCTAGCAAGAATTTTAAGCACTATGTTGAAGAGGAGTGGCAATAGGGGGCCAGCCTTTCTGGGTTCCCGCCTTTAAGGGAAATGGTTCTAATTTTTCTCCCTTTAGTATGATGTTGGCTGTGCTTTGCTCTATACGGCTTTGATTATATTAAGGAATGTTCCCATCAGTCCATTTCCCTCCAGAATTTTAAACATGAAGGGATGCTAGATCTTGTCAAAGGCTTTTTCTGCATCAATAGAGATGACTGTGTGATTTTTGTCTTTCGGTCCATTTATGTGTTTTATGATATTTATTGATTTATGTATGTTGAGCCATCCCTGCATCTCTGGTATGAATCCAACTTGATCATGGTGGATGATCTTTCTGATGTGGGTCTGTATATAATTTGCAAATATTTTATTGAGAATTTTTGCATCTGTGTTCATTAATGATATGGGTCTATAATTTTCTTTTCTGGTTGTGTCTTTGCCTGGTTTTGGTATTAGAGTGATGTGGCTTCCTAGAAGGAGTCTGGGAGATTTCCCTCTGTTTGTATTCTTCTGAATAGTTTGAGTAGTAATGGTTGTAAAAATCTCTTTAAATATTTTATAGAATTCTGCTGTGAAACCATCTGGGCCTGGGCTTATTTTAGTTGGGAGGTTTTTTATTACAACTTTAATTTCCTCAAATCTAATGAGTCTGTTTAAACTGTCAACCTCCTCTTGGTTAAGCTTTGTTGGTTCCCAGGATTTCATATATTCATCCATTTCTCTTAGGTTTTCGAATTTAGTATAGATTTTTGAAGTATTCTCCTGTGATTGTCTTGATCTTTTCTTTATCTGGGTGACGTTTCCCTTTTCATCATGAATACTATTAATTTGCTCTTTCTTTCTTTTGGTTAACTGGGCTAGAGGTCTGTCTATCTTGTTTATCTTTTCAAAGAACCAGCTTTTGGATTCATTGACTTTTTTGTATTGTTTTCTTTGGTTCTATTTCATTGATTTCTGCTCTGATTTTTGTTATTTCTTCCTGTCTGTTGCATTTAGGGTCCTTTTGTTGTTATCTCTCAGATGTTTTTAGCTATAGTGTTAGATCATTTATTTGTTCTCTTTCTGTTTTTTTTTTTTTTTTTTAATGTGGGCACTTAGGTCTATAAATTTCCCTCTTAGCACTGCTTTTAAAGTATCCCACAGGTTTTGTTGTGTTGTATTTTCTTTTTCACTTGGTTCCAGGAATACATTTATTTCATTCTTTATTTCTTCCCTTACCCATTCATTATTTAGAATTGTGCTGTTTAGGCTCCATGTGTTCTTGTAGCTAGCTGGGCTTATTCTGATGTTAATATTGATCTTTATCGCACTGTGGTCTGATAGAAAGCATGAAATTATTTCAATCCTTTTATATTTGTTGAGGTTTCTTTTGAGCTCCAGTATGTGGTTGATTTTGGAGAATGCTCCATGGGGTGCTGAGTAGAAAGTAAATTCTCTGATGTTTGCATGGAATATTTGGTAGATGTCTTTGAGGTCCATTTGTTGCATTATATTGTTCAATTTTTCAATGTCTCTCTGTTTATATTTTGTCCAATTGATCTATCTAAAGAGCTCAATGGGGTATTGAAGTCCCCCACTATTAGTGTATTGGGATTAATCTGTGTCTTGAGGACCTGCAGAATTTTGTTTATATAGTTCTGTGCATCTGGGTTTTATGCATAAACATTTAGGATTTTGATGTGTTCCTGGTTAATTGTTCCTTTGATAAGGATGTAATGGCCTTCTTTGTCTCTTCTGATTGACTTTACTCTGTGGTCTATTTTGTCTGATATTAGAACAGCAACTCCTTCTTGCTTTTTGGTAACATTTGCTTGGAATATTTTTTTTCCATCTTATCACCTTGAGTTGGTGTCTATCCTTGAGGGTGAGATGGGTTTCTTGTAGCCAGCATACAGATGGATTCTGTTTCCTAATCCATTCTCCCAGTCCATGTCTTTTGATTGGGGAGTTTAGCCATTAATATTTAAGGTCATTATTGAGAGATGTATGGTTGCCTCATTTTAACTTATTCTTGGTTTGCATTCTTGGTCTAGGTTTGTATTTAGGCTGTTATGCTTTCATTAGTTACTCTCTTTAGTTGCTTGGGGATATTTGCTCCTTTCCTCTGTTATTTGAATTGCTTCAAGTATTTTCTGAAGTGTTTTTTTACATGTATTCTTTCATCTTGTTTATGTCATGAAATATTTTTCTTTCTCCTTCAACTATAATTGACATTTTTCCTGAGTATGTTAATCTGGGTTGGCATCTAAAGTCATTTAACACAGGGAATACTTTGGTCCACATTCTTCTGGCTTTCATAATTTGCACTGAGAAGTCAGCTGTAATTCTGATGGATTTCCCCTTCTATGTAATTTGTTGTTTTTCTCTTGTTGTTTCTCTCTTTCAGTATTTGTTGTTTCTCTCTTTCAGTATTTTGTCCCAAGGTGGGAGGTTCCAGGGGCTGGGTGTAGGGCCCCAAAGCCCCTAGGCTCTGGAACCCGAGGTGGGAGGTTCTGGGGCAGAATGTGTATTCTTTGGAGCTTGAGTTGAATATTCTCCTGCTGTCTGTTAGGTGTATCTGATGTATGATTCTGTTTAATTTTAATATTTCTATGAAACTGAGTGCATATATTCATTATTGCTGCTATTTTCTTCTTGGTCAGTTGTTTCCTTGATCATAATGCAATGACCTTATTTATTTCTTCTGATTAATTTTACTTTAAGTCAAATTTGTCAGATAGTAAAATAGAAACTCCTTGTTTCTTACTACCATTTGCTTGTAATATTTTCCTCATCTTTTCACAATAATATTGTACCTATCCTTGGAGTTAAGATGAGTTTCTTGTAGAAAACACATAGATGGATTTTATTTCTTTATTTCTTTTTTTAACACATAGATGGATTTTATTTCTTTTTCCCTTTTTTTTTTTTTTTTTTTTTTTTTTTTTTTTTTCGAGACAGGGTCTCCATGTAGCCCCAGCTGGCCTGGAACTCGCTCTGTAGACCAGGCTGGCCTTGAACTCACAAAGATCCACCTGCTTCTGCCTTCCAAGTGCTAGGATTAAAGGCATGCGCCACCATGCCTGGCTAATTTAGGTAAGTTTCTTTACAATCCAGTTGAACATGTGGTCAATAGAATTTGCCTGATATTCTTCTCCCTCCTCTATGGCTATGATGCATAGATTTTTCTCCTTCCTCTATGACTATGATGCATAGATTCTTCTCCTTCCTCTATGACTATGATGCATAGATTCTTTTCCTTCCTCTATGACTATGATGTATAGTTTCTTCTCCTCCCTCTACGACTATTTTGCATAGATTTGGACTTTTCATGGTTTCCTATATTTACTGCATATTCATGTGTTTTAATTTTTTCTTATTCTTTGTTTGAACAGTCCAATTCTTCAACAGTCTGATAAGCTGTTTTCCATTTGATTAATTCTATTTACGAGGCTTTCTCCTGTTGTTTTAAAATGGCTCATTGAGTGTTTCAGTTCAATGTTCATTTTGGCTTGGGTTTTCTTCAATATTTCTATCTCTTTAGTGAATTCATTTTTCAAATCCTGAATTGTTTTTGTCATTTCATTCAGCAGTGTATCCATACTTTTCTTGAGCTTCATTCACTTAATTCCTATCCTCTTTGAGTTCTTTGAGTTTGTGTGTTCTTTAAATTCATTGAATTCTTTGATCCTGTTTTTGATCGTTCCTGTAAAAACTGTGTTCTAGGGTTCCTCTAGGTAGTTTTCATTGTAGGACACTTCTATAGGATGGGTGGGGACATAATATTTTTGTTTTTCATATTATTTTTATTTTTTCACTGTGGTCTGGGCTTGTGGATTCTTTTGTTGCTTGTGTTTCTCATATGAAACTCAAGCCTGCCTTTGTTTAGCTGAAGTTTGGTTCTGTTTATATTGTTGATGTAGCCTGGTTACTTTCTGATCATGTATAAATAGTTACTTGGTTTATGCCTCAGGTTCTCACTTTTGATGTTTTATTGGCAGAACAAGATGGTTCCAAGCTGGCTGGTCGAGAGTTCTCCAGCAGTCCCAATTAAAGGCTATAGGGATCCAGCGTCAGGGTTCTGGCAGGCTAATCCAGAGCCCTCATTCAGGAGGTACAGGAGAGGCCTTAGGCCCAAGGCAGGGATGGGGACAATGTGGGGATGTTCTAACTAGCTAAATAGAGTAGATGTGAGCCCTGTGGCAGTGAGAATGTAGCTAGTCCTGGAGTGGGGGTATCTACCTTTGTGTTCTACTTTGTTTTGCTTTATTTTGATTTTGAGACAGGGTCATCTTTTTTAGCCCCAGCTGGTATGGAGCTCACTATGGAGTCCAGGCTATTTCAGTCTTACAGAAATCTACTTCCCTCTCCCTCCTGAGTCTTGGGGATAAAGGTACACATCACTATGCTCAGCTGTCTTTTTAAATTTTTATAATTTCTTTCATTCTTTGAAAATATTAAATATGTATTATAAAATGTATCTTGATAATATCCACCTGAATCCCCCCTCCAACATCCCCCAAACCCTCCAAACATTTTCCAACTTCATGTCCTGCGTTTTATATATTTATTTATTGTTTGTTTATTTATTTATTTTAACCTACTGAGTCCAGTTAGTGCTGCCCATAGGTGCATGGCTGAGCCATAATTCATCTGGGGACAAGGGCAAAATACCAGTAACTACACCAGGAAACAGAAGTGTCTGTCAGGGGGTGAAGGGGAGGGAGACAGAGCTCTCCGGAAGTCCCAATTAAAGGATATAGGGATCCATTGCCAACAACAACCAATAAATAGTTCCTCAAAAGAGGGCCAGGGACTGCAGCTCATCCATGCTAGAATTTTTAACTGGCTTTGCCTTGTGCACATCTAGTGAAGGTAACCATAGGTGCTGTGAGTTCATATGGACAAAAGCCAAGTCATGTCCAAAGCATAGCATGCCTCCCCATCCTCTGGTTCTTCCTTTCTTTCCACCCTCTCCACCTCAGTGTTACCTGAAAGGGACAGGTTGATATATTTGTCCCATCTACAACTGCAAAGAGAGCTTAATCCTCTGCTACAGCTAAGTAGAAATGAGTTATGCTAGCCAAGGCAAAGAAATCTTGAAAGCCAATATGTCAGATGCTGCTCCATCCTCTCAGCCCCAATGTCATTTTTGCTGTAGCATCAGCACCATTCCTATGAATGTGAAACTCACCCCAAGTGCACACAGCATGGCCTACTGAGAAATATAGTACAGAAGTGTTAACACACACCAGGGCAGACTTCCATGGGAATCCTGGAGCTGGTAGTTTTTTCTCTCTGGAGATCCTTTAGGGGAGAGGGGCAGAATTCTAGAAGCTGGTTTCCATGCTCCTCAGAAGATCAACACAGACAGAGTGGCTTGGTGATGACCAACCCAATGACGCTTTTCTCCTTCCTTTCATGCACCCTCTATTCCTGCTCTGAGGAATCAAGTATCTGCACACAGATATTATATGTCTTGAAGACCCTGAACTTGTTTTGATAGTTTCTGCCTCTATAAAGCTGTTGTGGTGGCTTCTTTTTCATGTTGCAGTCTCTCTGCTCATAATGAAGAAAGGCATCCCTATGTTTCACCCAATCACTTGGACTCATCTTCCCACAGAACTTAAAAGACTGAGGATCCGGCAGAGTCCAGTCATCTCACCAAAAGCCTTACTCCTCTTTGAAAATAAGAGAGAAGGAATTTCTTTGTGTAGTACAGGATTAGCTCCTCCCAAATCTCATACTCTCTCTCTTTCTCTCTCTCTCCTGCTATATATGTACATATGTGATATATACACACACATGTACACACACACACACACACACACACACACACACACACACACACCTCTGCACACAGAGGAAAACACTGAGTGTTTTTTTTTACTCTCAGTGATTCTTTGTTTTAATTTCTTGGGATAGGGTCATTTAATCTCTGGGGCTAGGCTGGCAGCCAGCAACCCTAGATGATTCTCCTGTCCATGTCCCACAAAGCACTGGGGTTGCATGCATATGCACAGCTATGCCTGACTTTTCACATGGGTGCTGGAATCTAAACTCAGGGCATAATGCTTCCACAGAAAGCACTCTTACCCACCACACCATATTTCCAGGACCTGTTCTTAATTATCTGCCTGTGACAAGTACTCTCACATCACGGAGTCTTGACACCCAATTCCCCATTGTAGTGATAAATTTTAGAACACATTTCATTTATTATTTTTATTTTATATGTATGAGTGTATGGCCTTCATCCATGTAAGTGCTTCTATGCCCTGAAATGCCCAAAGAAGTCAAGAGGGCATCGAATCCCCTGGAACTGTAATGAATGATGTTGTCTGCCACCATGTGGGTACTGAAAACCAAACCTGGGTCCTCTGCAAGAGCAGGCAGTGCTCTTAACCACAGAGCCATCTCTGCAGCCCCTTCATTGTAGTGATTCTTTTTCTTTTATGCTTTTATTGATATTTTGTGCATTTCAGACATCATTTTTCAGTTCAATTTAGACATATTCCACGTTCCCTTCCCCCCACCCTACCCCAGATCATGCATTGTGCCATAACTGTCCTGCATCTTTCTCTCAGTCTTTTTTTATGTTTAAGAATTCACATTTTACTCCATTAATTTTATATTACTCTAAAATATGGATACATACTTTCCACTCATATACAGTAATTACAGAGTGTGAAAATAAGTAGTGGGTGGATTCTAGAGCCCATTGAGAGATTTACATTATAACAACATAGTTGCTTTCAGATAAACAGAAATGTAACAATAATGTTGTTCAGCTTGCCTTTCAACTGGGGATTTGGTGTTAATATCCACAAATGAGGGAAACCATTCTCCATTTGTTTCTCTGGGACTGTGTTACTTCACTTAGCATAATGGCTTTGGCCTCCATCCATTTGCCTGCATGATGTCATGATGTCATGATGTCATCTTTCTTTACTGCTGAATAGAACTCCATTGTGTAGATGTACCACATTTTTGTCATTCACTCCTCAGTTAAAGGGCATTTGGGTTGGATCCAGCTCTTCACTATTGTGAAGAGAGCTGCAATAAACATGGACGTGCATGTATCTTTGCAGTAGGATGAGTCTTTTGAGTATATACCCAGGAGTGGTATGACTAGGTCAGTTGGTAGGCTCATTTTGAGTCTTTTAAGGGTTCTCCACACTGCTTTCCATAATGGTTTGTGCAAGTTTACATTCCCACCAGCAGTGGATGAGTGTTCCCCTTTCCCCACAACCTACACAGCATTTGGTGTTTTTTGCTTTCTTGATCTTAGCCAGTCTTACAGGAATGAGATGATATCTGAGAGTAGCTTTAATTTGCATTTCCTTAATTATTAATGATGTTGAACACTTTTTAAGAGGCTTCTCAGCCATCTTTAATTCCTCACTGTTCAAGTCTCTGTTCAGCTCTTTACTCCAACCTTTGAGTAGGTCATTTGTTTTCTTACTCCTTTGTTTTTTGAGTAGTCTATATATTCTTGACATTAATACTCTGTCAGATGTATCACTGGTGAAGATTTCCTCAAACTCTGGGTTTTCACTTCATTTCCTTGATTGTTTCTTTTGCTGTACAGAAGCTTTTGAGTTTTATGAGGTCCCATTTGTCGACTGTTGACCTTACTTTCTGTGCAGCTGCTGTCTGATTTAGAAAGTCTTTTCCTACGCCTATGTCTTGTAGGTTGTTGCCAACTTTTTCTTCTATCACCTTCAGGGTTTCAGGTTTCATGTTGAGATCTTTGATTTGGAGTTTATTTTTGTACAGGGTGAGAGGTAGGGGTTTAATTTTGTTCTTCTATAAATGGTGATCCAGTTTTGCCATCACCATTCACTGAAGATGCTATCCTTCCTCCATTAAAGTTTTTTTTTTTTTGTCCCTTTGTCAAATTCAATCCCAATCAAAATCCCCATGAGCTTCTTCACAGACTTGGAAAAAAATCCTTAAATTCATATGGAAAAACAAAAGACCCCTAATAGTTAAAGCAACCCTGAGTGAAAAATGCAATACAGGGGGATTGCTCTACCAGACTTCAAACTATATTACAGGGCTATAGTCATAAAGACAGCCTCATACTGGCACAAAAACAGACCCTTTGACCAATGAAACAAAACTGAAGATCCAAACTTGAACACATACAATTTCAGCCACCTCATATTTGACAAAGGGGCATTTTGGTGATTCATACATGTAATAGTTTGCAGAATTTTATTTAAAAATGCATCTAAAGGGTTATTAGAAACTCCTAAAGTTGTTCTTGTGTTCAGAAATAGCTTACATTTATTACATTTATTTAGGAAGCCTGCTCTCTCCTGACTGTTCACCCCCATCATGCCATTGTCTTTTCCTGGGCAGAAAGTGAAGACGATGAGAATGAGGTCCATCTGGAACCCCTGAGCTTGACTGGAATGCAGCTCTCTCTGTGAAGCCTTCTTGATCATTTTTTTGATCCGTGGCTTTCAGGCTCTTCTCCATGTTCCCATAGCCAGGAGGTTCATTCCTGCTTCTGTCCCTACCAGTTGGACACACCTTGCTACAGAACTTACTTTCCTGCACTGAAGCTGACCACAGTCTGCATCTTCTGCCTGAATTTGAGTTCTACAGACATGGGGTTCTATTGACTGCTGTGATTTTCCCAGTCATACTGGAAAGGAGGAACGGTGGCTAGAGGAAGAAAACAAAGGAGGAAGGTAGCTAATGAGGGAAGAAGACAGGTCCCTGTGATCATCCCAAGGTGAAGCCCGTGTCAGCCTGAATTGCGGCCCACAGTAGCATGCTCTCATTCAGGAAAGAAAAACCAGCATAACATATTTAAGAGTTGGGCATGCTAATATGTAATTTCTCCAGCAGTCTTAAAGTTTCAAGTTTAAACATCAATGAACAGAGATTTGAAGAGGTAAAGTGTCTTATCCAAAGTTGTAGTAATTTTTTGCAGGTAGGTGTGTAGCATCAGGGATTTGACCCTAAAGGATTCTGTTAATTAATTTTATTTAATTTTTTATTTTATGTGTATGAGTGTCTTGCTTGCATGTATATTATGTGCCTACATGGTGCCTGAGGAGGCCAGAATAAGACATTGAGTCCCCTGGAACTAGAGGGAGGAACAGGCATGTGGATACTGGGAACTGAACCTGGGTCCTCTGTAAGAGCTACCAGGACTCAACTGCTGAGCCATCTCTCCAGCCCAACCCTTAAGTTCTTAACCAGAAAAGAGCCCAGAGTTTTTAATAAACATGGTTATATGGAATGGACATATTTGAATATACATATAATATGTAAGATATATATATATATATATGTGTGTGTGTGTGTGTGTGTGTGTGTGTGTGTGTGTGTGTTGTATATGCAGGTGTTCCCCCTCAACTGACTTCTCAAAGGCAGAAATAGCATTTATTCCATTATTTCTAGCAAAAGAGCCAGTGTTTAACAAAGTTACCATCAGGAACAGAATAAATTCTTCAAGGGACTGTCGGCCTGTTTCTTTTGATTTGCGGCATTCAAAGTCTCTGTAGACCTGCCAGAGATTTTCTATCAAGATTATTCTCCAGGTTCTTGTGTGTGACTTTGAAATTTAAATGAACACCATCATCTTCCAAAATGAAGGCTGAGGTTAAAAGGCATATACCATTTTTTTCTCCTTCTCCCCATGGCTGTCGTGTCTGTTTTTTCTTTGCTACTCTCTTTTCCACCCCCTAATCTGTGATAGATCTGAGAAATGTTTGACTTATCTCTTGAGCTGGCTCTCCTTTTCTCTTGGCTCAACTCTTTAAGCTTCTTTCCATATTCCCCATGGAACTGATGCCAGATATAATTGCCCGGTGCTGTTTGGGAAGAGCTGAGATTTGTTTTGTAGGTTGTCTCTTTCTATTTAATAAGTACAGACACTGATTAGCTGGCCACAATCTCATTCTCCCCTCTGTGGCTTGCATTTCATTGCTCCTTAATGTGTAAATCATGGATCTCTCTAATTACATACCACTGCCTTTATCTTCTGGCACAGAGTTTGAAAATTAGTGTAGATGGGGATGCTGATAGAAATGTCTAGAATGGTTTCTTCAAACATATTTGGGGTTGCAACTGAGTCAGAATAAATTTAGCTTGTGCTTTTGTGTGTGTGTGTGTGTGTGTGTGTGTGTGTGTGTTTAGCTACTCTGCACATTCAGTTTATTGATTCTAAAATTAGGAGCACAAACTCAGTGTTTAAGAGGCTCAGCCAGGCAAATATAAAATAAACAAATCAAATATTCAGTAAGCACCACCATAATTTTGTCGTTTCTTATTAATTCCACTTATCCTATATTTCTTAAAAAAATCTAACTATGGCACTGCAAATATTTGTGCTTCTTGAAAACGAAAAATGTCGGGGCAAAAAAATGCATGAGCTGGAAGATAGGTAGAAGAGCTAGAAATTTTGACTGTTGAACAATGCAGAGCTATTGTACGCATGAAGTGACACCTGCAGGAGATACGCACAAGATCAAGCCAGCGACATTCCAGCATGGATTGGGAGGGACATAGCCCTACTCTTAGCTGAAGGGCTACTGGCAGTTATGACTGCTCAGGGAGAGAAAGTCAGTTTTTTTTAAAGGTGTGACCCTGGCAGGTTGCCCATGCCACAGCATATGGCCCTATGCATATTTGTGTATGGGCGCACCAATTGGACTCACTTGATGGATGATTAGTTTTAAAGGAAAGAGGGCATGGAGTTTGGAGAGAGATGCCTTGAAGATCCCTATGGAACTACAGGGGGACAGTAGGGGGATGGCTATGACCAAAATACATCATACACAAATCTGAATTTTTCAAAGTATGAGTTTAAAAATATGCTTTTTCAGTTGAAACTCATAAACGTATAGTAATTATCTGAGCAAGTTTTTTTCCATAGAAACGTTCTATCAAACTTATTAGAATGTTTTTTAATTTTAAAAATATTTACTTAATTTATATGTACTTATATTTACTTGCTTTATATGTACTTTGCCTGCATGTACATATGTGCACCATATGCATGCCTGGTGTCCCTGGGGCACAGAAGGGGGTGTTTGAGCCTCTGGAACTGGAGCTTTAGATACTTGTAAACTGCCACGTGGATGTTTACCCTCTGCAAGACCAGTTCTGAGCAATCTTTCTAGCCCCCTTCAAATTCTTCTAACCAACGGAAAGTCCTCCTAGCCTGGTAACTCAATGCATACTCTTGAGTCTGACAATACGACATGCAGAATCTCAAGCCCATCCGCCCCTATCCAGACTTAGAGAATTGTAATTTGTATTTCACGAGCTCTTAAGTGATCGGTGTGCACATTCAAGCTGAGAAAACAGTCCATTATCACAGGTGCTCTTAAGATTCTTTGCATTGAGATGTGTGGATGAGACTGTGGAAGCTTGACAGGACCCTGGTGTTCAGAAGTAGCACCTTTGCAGAGGGGATTAGCATTAGACAAATATGTTGAAGTGGAGCCTTCTGGATGGATCCTGATGAAAGGACCACAAGAGACATACATGCCTCATGCCCTGTCTCTTGCTCTGCTGAGTGGGACTCTGGCAACAAGAAAGCTATCAGCAGACACAGCCCTTTAAACTTAACCAGTCTGTTGTACCATTATTAGTCACAGAAAGTAAATTAATTCAGAGATATACCATATGCAGAAAGGACAGCCTTCATAATTCACCAAGTGATTGACTGGAGTGCAATGGAAGACACTCTTTGTCAGAGACATTTTAATTGCCTTTAAAATAAATCATTTCTGCTAGGTGTGGTGGTGCATGCCTTTAGTCCTAGCACTTGGGAGGCAGAGGCAGGCGGATCTTTGTGAGTTCAAGGCCAGCCTGGACTACAGAGAGAATTCCAGGATAGCTGGGGCTACAGGGAGACCCTGTCTCAAAAAGACCAAGAATAAAATAAAATAAAATAAATTATTTCTATCTTTTAGATGATTATTTATAGTCAAAGGAAATATGGAATGTAGATGGGGATAAGGAATTTAGCAAGGTAGAGGAGACTGATTAACTGATAATTCTGTTGATAATGTGAACAAATGACCTTACCCTTGTTAGTAATTCTTGGACTATTGATCAGATGGTGGATGCTGGGAAACATATGTGCTCGGGAACAACTTAAGAGGAGGTTTCATGGCCAAGGTGATGAAACACAGCACTGTGAGGACATGTATTTCTATAGACATGGCTCACTGGCATGAAGACTGTCAAAACCTGGCAGCACAAGAAAGTAGTAGTTTTTCATCTTCCATTGCAGGGTTTTGGTTGGGTTGACACCCCAACAATAAGAGAGAAGTTAACAAGAAAATATAATGGCATTTTTTTTTAATTTTTTGTTATTTTTTATGTGTCTGAATGTACTGTCTGCATGTAAGTTGATGCACCAGTGTCATGCAATGTTGTGGAGGTCAGAAGAGGGTGTCAGATTCCCCTGGAACTGGAGTTAAAGATGGTTCTTAGCCACCATGTGGGTGCTGGGAATTAAACCCAGGTCCTCTGCAAGAGGAGTAGATGCTCTTAACCGCTGAGCCATTTAATAAAATTTTAAGTGTTTGAGTGACCCATTACCCCATTTAGGGTAATGTTGGCTGTGGGTTGGGGTCTTTATCCACTGCTGGTGGGAAGGCAAATTTGTACAACTCCTTTGGAAAACAGTGTGGAGATCTCTTAAAAGACTCAAAAAGAGCTTACCACCTGACCCAGTCATACCACTCCTGAGAATATACCCACAAGACTCATCCCATCACAGAGATACATGCACATATATGTTTATTGCAGCTCTATTGACAACAGCAGAGTTGGAAGCAACCCAAATGTCCCTCCACCACTGGCAAGTGGATAGATAAAATGTGGTACATCTACATGATAGAATTCTATACAGTGGTAAAGAAAGATGATATCATGAACTTTGCAGGTAAATGGATGGAACTAGAAGCCATTATGCTAAATAAAGTAACACAGCCCCCCCCCAAATACATCATATGGTGTCCCTCATTTGTGGATGCTAACACCAATTCTCTGTGACTCTGTGACTCATCAACTTGCTTTGTAATATAGGAAAGTAAAGTAACATTGTTTCTTTATCTGTAAACAATCCTACTATCAATATGTGAAACCTTAAACATGCTTTGGAATTAACCTAGAGTTTATTTTCAGATGTCATAATTTTGTTCTATCTGCAGCATCCATATGGGCATATTTTGGAACTATGTAAATGAAAAGGAACAATAACAACAAAAAAGACTGTGTCAAAGATCTGACTGAAACAGTAAACTTAAGCTCCAATTGGTAAACTTCAGCATCCAAAAATTTTAAAAATCTGAGAAAAGGATGAAAGATGTGTATGGCAAAATGCATGATCTCCGACAGGGAGGCGGGCAAGGAAGGGGAATTGGTTCTAAATTTGATTAAGAAATGTAAGAAATACAAAATACTTGAATTAAAAAAAAAGAGAAATAAAGACCCAAAGGCCCTGGGAAAACTTCTGCAACGTCTGTTAAGAGAAGTAGATGGTTCGTGGGGATCTGATCTTTGAATACTGCAAAATGACATCATCTACAAATGTATTAGGCTGCTGCCATAGGTACCCTGGGATGCATGCAAACCTCCCATCTACAAAACAAATTGTAGATGGTTTTAATGAATGATCAAGTAGAGGGTATGCTCTGACAGTCATAGACTGTCAGGCTTGTTTATGTAAATTCTTCTTGGCCACTCTGTACACAGAGTGTCCTGAGCATAGGGTAGGACCCTTCTGGAATGGTCCCTTGACCTGCTTTCAACTAAGTTAGAAGGGCACCTATTTTTGTGGCCAGCTTTCACACAGACAGGTGGGAAAGTCAGACATTTTTCTGAAGCGATTGAGAGTACTAAAGAGTATATTTTTCTGAGGCCTCAGTCTTCCTCCTTGTGAATGGTGAGGTCCAAGTTGACTGCAGTGGAAGACTTTTCACTTAAGGCATCTGGGTGAAAATTCTTGACTGGATAGGTCTTACCATGTATGGCAGAATAGGTGTAGTCCCGGGTTCAGAGGGGCAGGGATGGGGGAGGGGTCTAAACTTTATTGAGAACTGTGCTATAAAACTACAAAAGCTTAATAAAATAAAATTGGCCAGGGGTTGGAAAGATGGGTCATTGGGTAAAGGTCCCACTTTGCAAGCATGAGGACCTGAGTTGGATCTCCAGGATCCATGTAAAAGAGCCAGACATGCTAGCATACACTTATAATCTCTGGAAGATTCCTGGGGCTCACTGGCCAGCCAGTTTAGACTAGATTCGCTTCTGGCCAATGAGAGACTTGTCTCACAAAACAAGGTGGATTGCTCTTGGTAAATAACAATCAAAATGAATCTTTGGTCTCTACAAGCTCTCTCACACACCTGCATGTGTACACATATTTCAATCTGATAACACATTCTCATGAGACAGTATTACATTCTGTGGCCTTTATGTGTATGTGTGTGTGTGAGTTGTGTACATGCTAACATGTATACGAGCATGTGAGGAGGTCAAAGAACAACCTCAGGTTGTGCTTGAGCCCTGTCCAACTGTCTATCTCATTTTTTTCTTACAACAGGGACTCTTGCTGGTCTAGAACTCAGTAAGTAAGCTAGGGTAGCTGGCCCACTAGCCCCAGGAACTTGTCTCTCTGTACTTCTTTAAAGTTCCCATCACACGGGTTGCAAAAAACGATGGACTCTGGGGAGTAAATGTAGGTCCCCAAGCTTTTTCTGACTGAAATAGCTGCCCATCCCCTGTAGCCTTACGTCTAAGAGGTAATATAGTCAGGGAAACTGAAACTTGAAATGTTTGAATGCCAGTCCAATGCCCGCACTAACTTTGCAGTAGAGAATTAAACTTTCAGGTATTCAGCATGTAAGAATCAGAAGAAAGGCTTTATTTTATATGTAGAGATTTTTAAATTCATCTGTAAGACTTTTGTTTAAAAATTGTAAATGGGCTTTAATAGAAGAAAGTGACCTGAGTATGTTATATCTCTATAAAAACTTGCCTAAAGCTGAGACACAAGGATGTCAGTGCTAGTTTAGGATTCGTTTCTGGAAAAAAGTAGCCTTTCCCTTTCAAAGTCAGTACTCAACTATATGTAGTGAAGCTTCTGTTCCAAGCCACCAGCCAAGTGTGAACTGTCCTTGTACCTTTCCTTGAAAGCCTCCCCTCTTCTCTAATCCCAGGTTTCTGTAAAGCTATAGAAGCCTTCATTCAGCTTCCTTTACTGATTCCAGGCTTTGTCATGTCTGGCCACCACACATACCTATAACACACACACAGACACATACACATATACATACACACACACACACACACACACACACCATAAATAAGAAAGCCAAGATATTTTTATATATCTTTAATTTTAGTATAAAAATATTCTCTTAACTGTACCAACATCTCACCAAAATGTATTTTTTTTCTTTTAATTATGATTATAAGCAGAAAACACAGCCCAAAGTAGCATCTTCTTCTGTAGGTGAATCTAATCTGAGTTTAGGTATTCATGAGCTAACATTTCAACCCAATGCCTCCCAGAGGCACAAGAGAGAGTTGCAGGACCTCTCTGGCTATGCTCATGAATTGGGATTTAATGATACAGAGGTCTGGATTAGTCCCTGGGAGGTGATGTCAAGCTGCCTATATAATGATCTGATACATTTGAATAAAGCACCGTTCTATATTTGGATTTAGACCTTACCTTTATCTGTGTGTTGTGCTTTCCTGTGAGTGCTTTCTGCATGGCCCATCATGGAAATGACACTGCCAAACCACAACTAGTCCCCAGACATGGGGCTGGAAAAAAAAGTCCTGTAGAAATTCGGGTATGCAGACCCCACGAACCTGGCTCTCCTTCTTAATTTTTACATTGTGCCATGGGGGTGGTTCCCCTAATTGATTGACTGGATTGGATGCTAACCTTCGGACACGTGATTTTGCAAGCATGAAAGAAACTGGCAGATTCTTGGCCTGGTTCATGAAGCTATCTGCTCTTGTGGGGGCTCATGGAGGCTGGCAGCTTCCTGGCCTGGCTGGCCACGGGGTTGTCTATTAAGCCATCCTTTTGTATGCAGGCCATGGAAATCATCAATTTCCTGTCCTGGTGAGGCTTGGAATAGTCACTAACTCCCCAACCAGAAGTTTGCCCAAAAAACTATAAGTTGCATGGGAGTCTGTAAAAAAAACAGCTGTTTCCTTGGCTGGAAGCCCACAGTTCTGGTTACAGGACTAATTAATCTTACACTCATGAGGCCTATCAGTCGGGCTTGGCTTTGGAATCAAATTTAATATGTTTACAGACCTAAAATAAAAATATGGGAAACCTGTCTTTTCCCCCCTGCTGTGAAAAAACTGGTTTTTCAACTTGGCCCAACTTTGCTCCAGCCCATCTCTTCTTATGCCAATTCCCCCAGACTTGTTCAGGTGTTCCACTGAGAGACTAGAGCCCTGGACCTCCTTGTATAGCAAATTAAGGCTTTTCACAATGAAGCTGCAGACACAGCTTTTAGAAAAGGGGATATGCCTTGCTACTTAAACTGAAAGTTAAAAAGCAAGACTGTAAAAATGTGTTCTAACCTTTTTAATTGGGCTTGGTCTTCACTTAAGAGGGTTTTGTCGTTGTTTCAACCTTTTTCTAGATGAAACTGGGTTGCACTCTTGGCTTTTGGCAGTTTTCTGGGGTAGCTGTCTGAAATTTATTATTAGTATTATTACTGTTACTATTATTATTATTATTATTATTATTATTATTTAGTAGCACACATTTTTAATTGAATTTTTTCAAAACCATTTTTAATTGAAGTTTTGTGCATTTCATATAACATTTCTCTTTTTTTGTTTTTAATTTTATTTATTTCTGTATGTGTATGAATGTACTGTCTGCATGTAGGTCTGTGCACCCGTGTCGTGCGATACAACATTTCTTAATCAAATCTAGACCCATTCCCCTTTTCTTGCCCCCCACCCCACCAGAGTGCATCCATTCTGCCATACATATCCTTCATCATTTTTAAATTTTTTGATGCAGAAGTTTACTGTTTCAGTCAGATCACTGACCCAGTCTTTTTGGTTGTTGTTGTTCCTTCCAATTTGTATTCCTCCTGAAATTCTTTACCTAACCTGATCTTTTTTTATCCTCACATGTTTCTTTTGCTGGCATAACTGTGACTCTACTGTCAGGACTAGAGTTCCTGAAGTGCATTGAAATGCAGAGACACCTAGGACCAGGTGGTGCTCAGAAACCTGCTCTACCAGGCCAGCTTATGGTTATGAAAAAAATGGGCCATCACAACATACTCAGGAATCTTCCTTCTTTTTGAAAGCCAGCAACCTCTGTAAAATGCATTACCCACCCCCACTCTCACTGAATCCCATTCCCACCTTCCCCCTTAAATTCCCAGGCCAGATGCTATTCAGTGCTGGCTCTCTCTTTCTCCCGAGCCTAGCCCTGACTGCCATGAATTAAACTTTGTTCCAGAGAGCCTAAACCTCGTGGTCTTTTATTTGGGGGGGGGGGGAATCATGCCATAACCTAACATCTACCAGACATACACTAAAGATTTTTGGCTAGAAGATCGTACTGGAGAAAGGCAAATAGCTGCCAGTTGGAAAATTAAGCCCTGGGACCAGCAGTCCCACAGCTTGTGGTGTAGATACTAAGAGAGGCCTTGAAAGGAGCCAGCAGCTCTTAGGTCTGTACATGTTTACATGTGTTGTCAGCAGCCACAGAGCAATGGCTTTGTGTAACCTGATCTGTGTGTTTCCTTATTTTGTGTCCCCTTCCTTTTGCTGGTAACCTTGGCTATGGGACCTGCAGTTGGAGAGTGACCTAGCTGGTTAGCCATGAGCACATGACTCTGAAATGGGTGGATGTCTGGGAGACAGTGAGCTACCTGGTTAGCTGTGAGCACATTGGCTCTGAAACTTCGGGATATCTGAGCTAGTAGGTTAGCTGTGAGCACATTACACTGAAACAGCTGGGCTGGATGTTCTGCGGAGAGAAGATCCAATCTCACAGCTGATGTTGAAGCTACACAGCAAAAAAGCCCTGAGAAGTTACCAGCTCTTGGGCTGTATAATTAGTTAGCCATGAGAAAAAATTGTATGGTTGCATTGCCTGTCTTTATGTGTTATTTTTGTCTTGAGATGATTTTAATTTATGGCCTTTCATAAACTTCCTCTTGATTTTTGTGAACAAAATCTATTGGTTTAAATTCCATCTTGCTGGGCGTGGTGGCTCATGCCTTTAGTCCTAGCACTTGGGAGGCAGAGGCAGGTGGATCTTTGTGAGTTCAAGGCCAGCCTGGTCTACAGAGTGAGTTCCAGGTCAGGGGCTACAGGGAGACCCTGTCTTGAAAAGACCAAAAAAAAAAAATTCTATCTTGGCATGCTTGATTAAAATTTAATATTTTTACTTAGAAACCCAATGAATTGATTAATTAATTAAAAAGTACTAGGCATTAAAATTCATTAAAATTCTTTTTGTCTTTTAAACATATTTTACCTTAAAGACTTGGCTCAAAAACATATTTTACCTTAAAGACTTCACTCAAAAACTCACCTTAATGCATTTCAAAAATTGTTGGGAGAAGGAAAAATTTCTAAAAAACTAAACAAGTGTTTGCTCACAGGCTCTGATGACTAGTGTGGTGGCTTTTGTTCTGGTGAACTGAGTACATGGCTTCCCCACTTTAGTTAAAATGCTTCTTAAATCATGTTTAAATTTACTTTAAACTGTCTTTAAGAACTAGCTTGGTATAACATAGTCTTTTAATTTCAGCACTGTGGAGGCAGATTCAGGCAGATTTCTATGGGAGTTTAAGGCCAGCTCAGTCTGCCTATGGAATTTCAAAAGAACTGCAGGCTTCAATGAATTACTTCTTGCAAGTTATTAGTAAAAATCTCATTAACAACATAAACTAAAAATCTTAGTTCAATTTAAGAAATAAAAAAAAAAAAACTGTTTTGTGTTTCTCTTTAAGTGTCAAATTATATCATTTCTTCCCCACAGGGAACCTTAAAAAATGTGTGCATGTGTGTGTTTGGATGATGTTTGTATTTTCATCCCTTATAACTTTCTAAACTTATGTCTATTAAAGAGTGAACTGTAAGCAAGAATAAATAGATTCAATTCATAAAAAACTATTTATGGGGCTGGAGAGATGGCTCAGTGGTTAAGAGCACCAACTTCTCTTACAGAGGACCTGGTTCAATTCCCAGCGCCCACCTGGCAGCTAAGAACCATCTTTAACTCCAGTTCCAAGGGAATCCAACACCCTCTTCTGACCTCCACAGCTTTGTATGACATGGGTGCACATACCTACATGCAGACAGTACGTTCATACACATGAAAAATAATAAATAAAATTAAAAAATACTATTTTCTTTATATATTTAGGTATTATCAATTTTAATTGGTTTCTATAAATTATTAATATATATTTACATACTGTTTAAACTATTTGTCTGTAGGGTGGAATTTTTCCCTCCATTCCTGACTCAGGTCTGTTGAAATAATCAAAGAGCTGACTAGTAAATTCATTTAAACAAAGGTTGTGTTTGTTTTCTATATTTGTCTTTACTAAGGCTAACTAGTAAGATTACAAATGTGTAATGACAATTAAATGTTTTACTGGGTATATATGGCCACCTACTGGTTGGACTCCTTAACACCTAAGATAAAATTTGGGTAACCTCCAAGAGGTTCTCAAGTGAACATGGACTATTGGAATACAGTAAAAATTTTGGTCTTTAAGGATATAAGTTACATTTAAAAAATAATTACTTCTGGATGGTGGGGCTGTAGGTGTTTGGGCACAACAGCCTGCAGATAGGTTTTGCATGAAGGATGCTTGTACTCATGGATTATCACTTATAGCTAAAAATGAAAAAAAAAAAACAACTGAGAGAAAGATGCAGGACAGTTATGGCAGAATGCATGATCTGGGATGGGGTGGGGGTGGGGGGGAGGGAAAGGGAAATAAGCCTGAACTGAATTGGAAAAAATGTATGAAATGCACAAAGCATCAATAAAAACTAATTAAAAAAAAAAGAAATGAAAAAAAAAATAATTACTTCTATTTCAAATACAATTCTAGGATATATTTAAGTGTGTTTTATCTGTAGGACACATTAGGGAAAATGTTAATCACTAGGTAAAATGTCTTTAAAACAGTTTTGTAACAAGCCTAGATAAATATCTCCAAACATTTAAAAATCTGGGTCAATCAAAACCTACTTTGTAAATTTGTACTATAAAATAATGCATTTGAAATAACTGTGCCATGTTCATGCATAAAGGTACTTTAGTAAAGATTAATATATGCTTAATAAGACAGTTGATACAAATAAGAAAGGTCTTAAACGGCTTGTTTTAATAAATAAAGTTTAAAGGTATATAAATAAGCTTTCGGGGGCTGGAGAGATGGCCTAGAGGTTAAGAGCGCTGACCGCTCTTACAGAGGACCCGGGTTCGATCCCCAGCACCCACATGTTGGCCGAGAGCCATCTGAAACTCCAATTCCAGGAGAACTCCAGTTCCAGGGGAATCCAACGCCCTCTTCTGACCTCCGTGGCATTGCACGGCACGGGTGCACAAACTTGCATGCAGGCAGTACATTCCTACACATACAGAACTAAATAAAATTAATTAAAAAAAATAAAAAAAAAGAATGAACTTAAAAATAAATAAATAAATAAATAAATAAATAAATAAATAAATAAGCTTGATTTCTCTAAGGTCTTGGTTTGGTCAATTAGTTAAAAAAAAAATGTATGTCTGGTCAAGGTTTATTTAAAAAAATGTTCAGTTTTTGCCCAAGCATTTTATCTACACATTAAATGATATTTAAAGGTTTAGTAAAAATATAAATACCTGTATTAAATCTGATTGGTTAAGTATTTTTAATATAAAAATGATAACGTGCTTAAGCTAATTGGGAATACAAATTGTTATTAATATTTCTTGGGCTGGAGCGATGGCCTAGCGGTTAAGAGCGCCGACCGCTCTTGCAGAGGACCCAGGTTCGATCCCCAGCACCCACATGGCGGCTGAGAGCCGTCTGAAACTCCAATTCCAGGAGAACTCCAGTTCCAGGGGAGTCCGACGCCCTCTTCTGACCTCCGCGGCGTTGCACGTCACGGGTGCACAGACTTGCATGCAGACAATACATTCATACACATACGGAAATAAATAAAATTAAAAAAAAATATTTCTTTTACTCGTAATTTGTAGTAGATTCCTCTCACCCAGTCCTGCTGAGGGAGACTACCACCTGCATCTTCTCCCTGGGAAACTGACACCTTTCACAGATACCAGCTGGCTATGGAAATGCTTATTCCATAGCCAAATCTGTGTGGCTAATTCACCCACAGATTTAGGCTGGAGAGCTGCCTGCCTCCCCTTAAGGCCTCTCATCACTCAATTACTCCACAAGCTGAGAAGTTGATGACATCAAGGCTTGAATTTTGGACTGGTAGCTGATGTGACAATCTCCAGTCTCCCCTGTTAGAAAACAACCAAGTCTGATGGACTTACGATTATGCACATGTGAAATAACAGACCGGGGATCTAGTTAGATGGCAAAGGTAATTAAGAATCCATTTATTGTATGTAGCAAATTACTTATATAGGCAGAATGACTTCATTTCCCAGTGGCCAATCTCACATCCCCTGCATTGTATGCATCATGAGCTGCTATCATCCACAGGGTCATGTCAGATATGGACATGCAGGGGAGCATTTAAGATAATTTCAGCAGCTACATGTGGCTTGCATTCATCTTCAGATTTCCAGTGACATCTTTGGGATTAAATGCTCACAACTGTTCTCTATATTTTTCTGTATTGTATAAGTATGACCTGTGACATTTCTTTTGCCTCCAAAGATAATTTGACTCAAGAAAGACTGTGTTTTGTCTCCTTAAACCATCAGTGTGCAGTCCAATAGGAGACAGTTTAAATAGGCTTACTGGACTTTTTTTTATGTGTATGAGGGTACTATCTGCATGCAGGTTGGTGTACCCATGTTGTGCAATGCTGCAGAGGTCAGAAGAGGGTGTCGGATTCCCCTGGAACTGGAATTAAAGACTGTTCTTAGCAGCCATGTGCGTGCTGGGAATTGAACCCAGGTCCTCTGCAAGTGCACTTGGTGCTCTTAACTGCTGAGCCATCACTCCAGCCCCCAAGCTTAGTGGACTTTTACTTGATTCCTATCTATGGGTATGTAGTACAACTGCCTTTTAACGATTATAGATCAAACTATAAAAGCCTAAAAAAAAAACAAGAGAAACTGTCCTATTCATGGCATTAATTAAAAAAAAGAAAGGCTCCCTTGTGAACACTGAAGCCCTTTAACAGGCCATAATTAATACCATTGGTATTGGGGAAAGAAAAAGCAATCCACTACTAACTATGGGAAAAGGGTTTACTTGTATGTTCTCACAGACAGAGCCATGACCAACTGCGGTGCCTGCGAATAGAGTTGGTCCTTGGGCTGTAAAGATGGACCAGGAGCCACCAGCATAAGATTGTCCTATCTAAACATCAAAAAAAATGGAAGAAGTCTGAGAAAAGACCACTTCACAGAGGCCAACACACAGGGTGATACATAGGTGTTCCTGCTGACAGGTTAAGTGACAATTATTATGGCAATGACTCCTTATAAGACATGCTTGATCACTTCCTTTGACTAACAGTCATGAGATCTCTAGGATGGATATTCTTTTTCCCCTAAAACACTAATTAAATAGAGTGCCAAAGCAAAGATCCAGGCTTCAGAGCCTGGAAAACAGTTCACAAGAAGGGTACAAAAATAAAAACTGTTCAATGGATGGGTAATAAACTGCCCAAGGTAAAAAGAGTACCTTTCTTTTTGAGAGAAGTCTTTCTGGAGGTGGTAGCAGTTTACCTGGCTGGGGCCTCCCCAAGCAGCCATATGGTGTTAGTAAAAGGAAGGCAGGTGTTTTCATCTCAGCCAGAAGTCAGGCCTGGGGCTTCCCTGACGTAGCTAATCAGCAAATACAGCAGAGGTGAGGGGAAACACAGCCATTCTTGGCCCTGTGTAGGGCTAGGAAGCTTGAGTCAGGCCCAAATAGTGTATCAAGGCTAAATAAATATAGAGAAGCCATGGATAAGAACCCATGCATACAAGATGGTTTCAAGAGGACGACCAAAGATGCTAAAGAATTAGCTAAATTAATGCTCCTCATTCATAGTTTGGTGCAACAATTACTACAAATAAATGAAATTCCCCATGCTATGTTTAACCTGGTTTATGTTTAATATCTAATTGTAATATCTGAGTGTTTTATAGAGGTGAAACTAGTTGGAGACATACTCCACACACCTGAAGGAATAAAGACAAAAAGTAAATTCATTATGGAGGGGTACCAGGGCCAGGTATAATAAAAATCCTTAAAAGCTTAATGGTTAAATGAAGCATATTAATGATGGAGTACTTTAGTACCAGAAGGGGAAGTGATTTGTCTATACATTCAAAAAGTATGGTGACATGGATATTTTGCTTGCCCCTTTGGATAATTGCCCTACCTTTAGATTTTACTTTATGGTCAGGAGAGACATATGAGTAAATAAAAACTTATGGTACCAGTTATGGACTACTTTTAACAAGGAGATAAGGGGCTCTAAAAGCCCTGCAAAACAAAGGGCATTTGCCTATAATATAGGGGCACATGCAAAAAAAGACAGTAAAAGCCTACTGCCAAAAGAAGACATGGTGTTAGCATAGAAAGAAAAAAAAATACATTTAGAGATCTAGCCCTACAAATGGACAGTTAGATTTATGGTGCCAGAGAGCACTATATAGATCCCTGGTGGGGGGGGTGGTCTCCTGAGTCAAGCAAGACTCGTCAGCTACACTTCACTTGCCTGGAATTGATGCAGTTAGTGGCAGGCTGATATTTGTGAACCCCAAAAACATAATTGGCTCTAGCCCACTTGTTGAGGGATAGCACACAACTGATAGCATAAGCTTGCACTGTCTAGTGACTAAGAGACATTATATGCCACAATAGAAATTTGTTGTAACCCCTTGGCACAAAAGCCACAGTTATTAGATTAATATTCCATATAAACATTTAAGCTTGTCTCCATAATGTGATTTGTCATAATTAATTTGGGTTAGGTATATGTACTTCTTGCTATTTCTGTTTTATTTGTAGAATTAAGAAAGGGACCTTTGGATGAGCTGTCAAACTGTTGAAAGTAAAGCTGCACAAACCCAAGAGTGCAATGTGTCACTTCAAAAAATAGACTATTTTTACTTCTCACCCTCTCTTGACCCTTTTCCCAAGGCCTAGAGACCACTCGTGGAAGAGGGGGCACATCAGAGTGTAAGGGCTGAGTAGATAGGGATGAATTGTGACATCATAACAAATATGGACTGGACTTTCATTTGGTCAACATAATTGCATATGCAGGTCTTTCCATCCAGACTTGAGACTGGTGTACAACCAATTTCCCAATCTGTGTGAAATTGGACACAGATGTTTGCTAATTGAGTTTGTGTGAATGTTGCTTGTATTTACTGGTTGGTTTTCTCTATATTAAGTTTTTATTTGGGCATAAATTAGCCTTAGTATTTTCTCAGAGCAGTCATGGCCATTTGGGCCACAAAAAGGTAATTGACCACTATTTCTGCAATACTCTCTGAGCTTGTGGAAGCTAATACAAAAAAGGGGGAGATGTAGGTGATCTAATCTGAGCTTAAATATGCATGAGCTAACATTTTAGCCAGCCCATCCCTGAGGCACAAGTGAGAGCCACAGGAACTCTCTGGCTACGCCCACAAATCAAGATATAATGAAACAGAAGTCTGGGATTGGTATGTGGGAGGCGATGTCATGCTGGCTATTTAATGATCTGATACATTTGAATAAAGTACCACTCTGTATTTTGATTTATACCTTTCCATATGTCTGTGACCTGTGCTTTCCTGTGTGTGCTTTCTGCATGGTGCCCCATGGAAGTGACTAAGGCAAAACCCATCCATTACTCAAACTACAAAAATTGTATATTGTATTGCAGTTATTACATTTAATTTAAATTCCAGAATGTATTAAATATTATTAATGCCATTAATGAAGAAGCTCAAATGACCAGGAGTAGTGCATAGGCCTACAATACCAGCAGGCAGATGTTTTATTAATAGAATTAAGAAAGGGACCTCTGGATGAGCTGTCAATCTGTTGAAAGTAGGGAATGGACAGACCCAAGAGTGCAATGTGTCACTTAAAAAATGGACTGTTTTACATCTCACTCTCTCTTGACCCTTTCCCCAAGGCCTAGGGACCACTTGTGGAAGAGGGGGCACACCAGAGTGTAAGGGATATCTATCTACACTTACACTAGAGTGTAAGTGTAGATAGGGATGAATTGTGAAATCATAACAAATACAGACTGGACTTTCATTGGTCAACATAATTGCATGTGCAGGTCTTTCCAGCCAGACTTGAGACTTTGGGGTACAACCAAATTCCCTATCTGTGTGAAATTGGGCACAGATGTTTGCTAATTGAGTTTGTGTGACTCAGCCTGGGCTATAGAACTGTGACACTTAGTAGCGTCAACTTGACAGAACCTGTGTCACAATGGAAACAAACCACGAGGTGTGTCTGTCTGGGTTAACAAAGGTAGGAAGACCCACCATGAATACAGATAGCACCATTCCGTGTGTTGGGGACTGAGAAGAGAAAGCAAGACATGAGCACCAGCATTCATCTCTCTAGTTTCTGACTGTGGACACAATGTGACCAGCTGTGTCACACTCCTGTTGCCATGCCTTCCCTGCCATGAAGGACAGTACTTCAAACTATGATCCAAAGTAAAATTTTCTTTCTTTAAGTTGATTTTTTCAAGTAATAGGTCACAGACTGAGAAAAATAAAGAAACTCCATCTTAGCTTTGGCATAGGCCAGCTTTTTCTCTTAGCACCTCAGATCCCTAGAGTACCTCCTGGTCCAGACCTGCTCTTTACATCTTGAGACCCTAGTCTCACACCAGCTCTAATTTTTAGTCTGGCCATGTAAACCCTTTATGTGTGATTTCCATCCCCATTTTACATTTGGACTCCAGAAAGCAACATTCTGCCCTGGACCACCCCATCCTCACCATGCTTTCAACTCCCTAGACAAGCCCTATCCCTGCCTTGCGAATAGGCCCACTTTTGCCATTGCTACCCCAGATTTCTGGCCTTCCCTCTTAGGTTCCCTAGGTAGTGAGGTCTCCAAATCATACCATGCCCATCTCCCTATAATGGGACCATGTGAATCCCCTCTTGCTGAAGAACTAAGCCTTTCTCAGAACTTCAGTAAGGGCCCAGACTTGGAAGACTGCCCGAGAACACCAGAATACAGCCTCTACATAGCAAGCTTCCCAAATCGGGTTGTGCCTGCTGACTAGTACAAGTTCAGACCTTAAGAGGAAGAATTAGAATATCTAATTGGCACCTGACTTAGGCTACTATATAAACTCCTGTGTAGCTGGATTAGAGCCATATGGATCATTTAATATAAAATAAAACGAAAGAATGTGAAGCTTAAAGCAACCAGTTTTTCATACTCAACAAGAAAATAACCAAGGCACATCAAGAATACATACTGCAATTCCAGAAGGGAAGGTTTCAGTTTCACACTTGAATCACAAAAAAGAAAGAAAGAAATCCACTTGCCAAAATCACAACAGATGAAAAAAAATCCCATAATATATCCCCACTAAACACCACCTGTCCTATAGAGGAGTTTGCTAATGAGAATCCCCTAGAGATAACCCAGGACACAGATTTTAAAAGAAAGAATGATCATAAACATGATCAAAGAATTAAACACATTTAAAGAATACATAAGCAAAAAAATCAAAGGAATAAAGGAAATAGGGATAAATTGACTTAATTCACAAAAGAGATAGAAATATTGAAGAAAACTCAGGCAGAAATGAAGAAGGAAATGAAGCATTCAATAAGACAACTGGAAATGACAGGAGAAAGCCTCAGCAAAAGATGAATGAAATGGAACATAGAATATCAAGACTAGACTACAAAGTTGAAGAACTACACTGCTCAAGCAAAGATTATGAAAAACTTAAAACCATAGGAATGGAATATGCAGGAAATGTGGGACACCATGAAAAGACCAAATTTACACATTACAGTATAGAGGAAGGAGAAAAAGCTCAGGATGATGGTATTGATGAAATCTTCAACAGGACTGTAAAAGAAAATTTCCCTAAATTAAGAAAAAAAAAACTCTCAACACCATATCATAGTAAAAACACTAACCATATAGAATGAACAAAAAATAAAGCTGAAAATAAAAACAAATCACATATAAAGGAAAACCCATCAGAATTACAGCTGATTTTTCAATGCAGACTATGAAGGCAAGAAGAGACTGGACCAAAGTATTTCCAATTCTACATGACCATAGATGCCAACCCAGAATATTTTACCCAACAAAAAATGTCTATTAAATTTGAAGGGAAAAGAAAAATCTTACATGATATAAATAGGCTGAAAGAATTCATATTCAGAAAACTAGCCCATCAGAAAATACATGTAGCATTACAAAGATCAGAAGAAATAAATGACTATACTGAAGGGGCAAAAGAAAGAAACTAAATGTATATTTTAATGTACTTTAAAATAGAGATTTGTTCTTTCTCATAAATCTTAAAACTGAGGAAAATAGAGACATATAATTTAAACTATATCTATAGCAATAGTGGTCGCTGTGATATTATCATTACTGATTAATTAAACACTTTGACTTACATATAAGTATTTTGTGTTATGAACCACAAATGAGGGCCACCATCATTCTAAACAGAGAAAAACTGGAAGCATTCCCATTAAAACTAGTAGCTGGACAAGATTATCCACTGTCTCCACTCTTTTTAATATAGTGTTTGAAACTCTTGTCAGAGCAGCAAGACAAGAGGAGGAAATTAAAGGAGTAATAATTGGAAAAGAAGATATCAAATTATCCCTTTTTTTGCAGATGATATAATATTATGCTTAAAAGATGCCAAAAAATCCACCAGAAAACTCCTAACTGATTAACACTTTCAGTAAACTGGCAGGTTGCAAAAGTAATTTATGAAAAACAATGTCCTTTCCATATACCAATAAAAAAAAGTGTAAAAAGAGTACACAAAACCCTCCCATTCACTATACCTTTAAAATAAATCTTGGGGGGGGGTGAAGAGATGACCTATCAGTTAAGAGCGCCGACTGCTCTTGCAGAGGACGCAGGTTTGATCCCCAGCACCCACATGGCGGCTGAGAATCATCTTTAACTCCAGTTCCAGGGAAATCTGACACCCTTTTCTGACCTCTGCAGCATTGCACAACACAGGTGCACAAACCTACAAGCAGACAGTACACTCATACACATAAAAAATAATAATGATAAAAGTATTTTAAAAATATCTTGGAATATCCCTAAAGATAATAAATATATCTACAATGAAAATTTTAAATCTTCAAAGAAAAGAGATTGAGGAAGACACCAGAAGATGGCAGGACCTCACTTGCTCATGGATTGGAAGAATTAACATTGTGAAAAATGACCATCTTACCAAAAGCAATATACAAACTCTGTGAAATCCCAATCAAAATCCCCATGACAATCTTCACAGAATTAGAAAAGGCCATCCTATAGTTCATATGGAAACACAAAGACCCTGGATAACACAAAGAGCAAGGCAGGGGGTGATTACTATATCAGATTTTGATCTATATAACAGAGTGATAGACATAAAAACAACATAATAAATGTACAAAAATAGATGCATAGATTAATGGAACATAACTGAAAACCCAAATATGAGTATATGCAATTTCAGCCACCTAATATTTGATAAGGGGGCCAAGAACACTCAATGGAAGAAAGATAGCATCTTCAGAAAATGGTGCTGACAAAAGTGGATCCTCCATAGAAGAATGAAACTAGACCCTTATATTTTACCTTGCACAAAAGTTAACTCCAAATGGATCAAAGACCTCCATGTGAAACTGGAAACTCTGAAACTGTTAGAAGAAAACATTGGCAGCAACCTACATGATATAGGTGTAAGAAATGACTTTTTATTTTTGGTCTTTTTGAGACAGGGTCTCCCTTTAGTCCCAGCTGGCCTGGAGTTCGCTATTTAGACCAGGCTGGCCTTGAGCTCACAGAGATCCATGTGCCTCTGCCTCCCGAGTGCTGGAATTAAAGGTGTGCACCACCACACTTGGCATAAGACGGTTCTTATCGACCATGTAGGTGCTGGGAATTGAACCTGGGTCCTCCGCAAGAGGAGTCAGTGATCTTAACTGCTGAGTCATCTCTCCAGCCCCTAAGAAAGGACTTTCTAAATTGGATTTCAGATGCACAGCAATTAAGATCAACTACTGTAGGACCTCATTTAACTAAAAAGCTCCTGTATAGCAAAATAACAACCAAGCACCCCCCCAAAAGAGGTTTAACTCAGAAAATAAATGACCTATGTTTTCCCACATTTGTGTATCCTAGGACCAAATCCTTATATGTGAGTATGTACCCTGGGGTAGCTGCAGGAACCAGGAAATTGAAAGGAGCAACCTAATGAGAAATTACATATAACAATTTCTTTATATGAGTCCATGTGTATAGATGAAGGCTACATAGCAAGAAACAGTGCCAGACAGGAGAAAAGTTTCTTTGAGTTATTGGCCAGGGTTGTCCAAAAGACTACCAAAATTACCGGGTGTTGGAGACCAAGACAACTTTAGCTTAAGAGCAAGTTGAACCTTGGAACCTTGAAACTAAGGCTACTGTCTCAGCTAACAGGGAAATGCTAAACACAGTATCTCACAAACCTTGCCAGGCAGAACACCACATGGCTGATATGAACAAGCAGCCTGGGTGAGGGGCTCTGAAGTTCCTTGTTCTAAGAAAGACATCTCAGTTAATGGTCTACAGCTGGATCTGGCTCAAACAGGTTCTTTGTCTGAAATTATCCCCACTTCTTTGGAAAAAGGTCATATGTCCTGTTGTTGTTGTTGTTGTCGTTGTTGTTGTTGTTGTTTCCAAAGTTTATCTTGTAATGTTTTTGCACTGGCTTGCAAGTGGCTGCCAGCATTTTGTCTACATAAACCTGAGTCCTTGGGGGAAATAATCTGATTCTCTGCACATAAACTGGAAATTTCCGGATTGCCCTGTCCATCCTGCTGCCATCAGACCTCACCTTCCTGGGGGCAGTTACCTCACACAACTAGGGGAAACTAGGGTCAACCTCCATAAACAGGCTTCTGCCAGAGTCATTGATCATTGCCCGGAACCTGAAATTAAGACCCTATTGCTGAAGACAGGATATACTTTGGAGAACAGATTTGGAATACAGGAGCTTGAGCTGATGTTGAAGCCACTTTCCCCAAAGGCTAGCTCTCATAGCTGTGGAGAGCAATATGCAAGCTGCTAAGAGAGAACAATAGTTAATTGTCCAGAACCAGCACAGCATCTCACATTGGTGCAGTAGTGACACTTTTATCTTGTGGGGAATCAACAGCTAACTCACTAACTTAAAACCCACTCAATGGGAGGAAACTCATGTTTGGTATTATAAACATAGCCAAATATAATGGTTCGAGAGGTCATAGAACATAGAGAAAATTCCAAATCTCTCACATCCCTAGACTAATGTAATTTCTTACTAAGTGCAAAATATGTATCCTCAGAATTACAGTTAAGTATAATAGTCACCACTCAGCAAAGAAGTTTCTTTTGCTCCAGATGAATACTATTACAGTGTACCACACTGGTAACAAACAGACAATATCTGTGTGTTGCCTAAGTCTAAGCAGCAACTCTACATGCAACTTTTACATGGAAGGCTTGGGCAACATAGAAGAGATAAAGAGAACACTAATAAATCTCTCAGCTCTCACTAATGAAGCTCCCTCATGCAACAGAGAGCCAGGAATACAAAAGAGCTCAAATACCCAAAGTGTGGAGATTAGGCATCTGCAAATTTCAGGTCCTCGAACAAGACTTGTATATTAAGCTTTACTTACCTAGTGCTCAGGGACAATTGTGCAGAAAAGGGGGGCAGGAAGATTGTAAGAGCTAAAGAAGAGATATGTGATCATATGGAAATAGAATTCTACAAGCTCCTCGGAGTCTGCTCATATAATCCTACAGTGATGGTTTCAGCATGCACAAGACCCATGCAAAATTAAGCAGACAAAACCCAGCCTAGAACTGTGGAAATGGCCAGTAGGTCCCAACGTGAGCATACATAATTTTGGCAGCTGATTAGTGCTATGTGAGGAAGAGCTGATCTTCTTAAAATGAAGGACTCCAGATGACCTTACACTGAGGGATGCTAACTTGAAAAATGGGTCTTTTTTCAAATGAGAGAATGTATGAATTCCAGTGGGGGTTGTGGAAGGGTGCTGGTGAGGAAGGGGGTATAAAGAGGGTTAGAATGATTGGATTTTCAGACTTTGGAAACTTGGTATATGGTATATGGGTGGAGGGTATGTATGGCTATTTTAGAGTAATATAAAATCAAAAGGGAAAATGTGAATCAAAATATGATTTGGAAATAACATACAGTTTGCTTTCAGATGACATAATTTTAGTAGAGGTGACATGCATATGTTGAAGCAATACCACTTGGAGGGAACAACAAAAAAAGACCTGGGACAAAAACTGACTGAAACAGTGAAGTTCTCCCCAAAACAATAATCCTCTGATTTGAAAAATACTTTGGAAAGACTCAGAAAAAGATCCAAGACATGTATGACAGAATGCATGAACTTGGGTGGGGTGGGGGCATGGAAAGAGAAATGAGTCTAAATTGGACTGATAAATGATGTATGAACAAGTTTAATAACAATTAAAAAAATCAGTTGAGAAGCCTTCATAAAAATTCCTAGGCTGTTGGATTTGGAGAACTCTGGATGGTAAACAGATCCATGAGCCAAAAGGGTGGTGCACCCGACTTCACAGAGCAGAAGGCACTGTCCTTGGTGTTGTTTGAGACTTTGTTCTGTCTGTTCATCAGTATCCTTTATCATACCCCATGAAATAAGCCAGTTGATATACTGAACTGTTTCTCTGAGTTCTGTGAGCCATTGTAGCCAATTGTTGAACCTCAGAGAGAGGGTCAGGATAAACCCTGATGTGAAGTTGACCCAAAATACTAGAGGTCTGGAGATAACGCTGGCATCAGGATCAAGGGCAGTCCCAGGGGCCATCTGACACCAATACCAGGAAGTGGCAGAAATGAGTTGCATGTTAACGTATTCCATTGGAATCTGGAGAGTTAGTGAATTAGTGTTGTGGAAAGAAAACCACACACTTGGTTTCAGCAGTGTTGTAAATGGAACAACATAGTTTTTCTTTAGGATTGAATTTGGACAACAAAAATAATGTGCTGCCAAATCTGACCCTATAAACTTTAATACACACACACATGCACACATGCACACACACACACACACACACACACAAGAGTGCAGAAAATTTGGGAGGAGGGTCGTAAGAGGGTACAAATATGGGAGTAGATCTAAGTAGGCTTAAAACATATTGTATGACATTCTAAAAAATTCAATATAAAGCTTGGTGTGGTGGCACATATCTTTAAACCTAGCACTAGGAAGTCAGATGCAGGAGGAGCTCTGTGAGATTGAGTCAGCTACATAGCAAGTTCCAGGCCAGCTGGAACTATAGGGAGACTCTGTCTCAAAAAAAATCAATAAAAAGGAAAATTTAAAAGGGGCTGGGGGGAAGGAGACTAAATGGAGGAAAGAGAGCAACTTCAGCAAATGGTGTTGGCATAACTGGATCCCACTTGTAGAAGAATAAAACTAAACCCCTACCTCTCATCATGTGCAAAAATCAACCCCAAATATATCAAAGACCTCAATGTGAAACCCAAAACTCTGAAAATGATAGAAGAAAACATTGGTAGTAACCTTCAAGATATGGCCATAGGAAAAGACTTTCTAAATCAGACAGTAGCTGCATAAAAAGTAAAATCAACAATCGACAAATGGGACCTTATTAAACTTAAGAGCTTCTGTACAGTGAAAGAAACAAAGAAGTGAAGAGAAAAAGCCACAGAGTGGGAGGAAACTTTCATCAGTGATACATCTGATAGAGCATTAACATCCAGAGTGTATAAACTACTCATAAAACAAAGGAGGGAGAAAACAAATGACCCACTCAAAAGATGAACTAAAGAGCTGAACAGAGACTTCACAAATGAAGATGGTTGAGAAACATCTTAAAAAGCATTCAATGTAACTAATAATTAAGGAAATGCAAATTAAAACCACCTTAAGATTTCCTCTTACTCTGATAAGGCTAGCTATGATCCAGAAAACAAAGGATACCAAATGGTGGAGAGGTTATGGGGAAAGGGCAGCACTCATCCACTCCTGGTGGGAATGAAAACTCGAGCAACTCCTATGGAAAGCAGTGTGAACTCTTAAGAAACTGAAAATGAGCCTACCGCCTACCACTTGACCCAGTCATACCACTCCTGGATATATACCCACAAGACTCATCCTATCACAAAGATACATGCACATCACTATTTTGAAGAGAGCTGGAAGCAACCCAAGTGTCCCTCAACTGACAAGTGGATAGAGAAAATGTGATACATCTACACAATGGAATTCTATGCAGCAGTAAAGAAAGATGACATCATAAACTTTGCAGGTAAATGGATGGAACTCAAAACCATTATGCCAAGTGTAGTAACACAGTCCCAGAAAAAAAATGGTGAATGGTATCCCTCATTTGTGGATGCTAGCACCAAATCCCTAGTTGAAAGGCAAGCTGGGCAATGTTAATGTTATATTTCTTTTTATCTAAAAGGAACTGTGCTGTTATAATGCGAATCCCTTAATGGGTTCTAGAATTAACTTACTACTGATTTTCAGACTTTGTGATTGTGGTATATGGATGGAAAGTATATATTCATATTTTAGAGTAATATAAAATTAAAGGGAAAATGTGAACTCAACATATTTTTGGAATTAACATACCGTTTATTTTCAGAGGTCATAATTTTGGTATATATGTGANGGGGTGGGGGGAAGGGAAGGTGATATATGCTTGAACTGAATTGGAAAATCATGTATGAAATACACAACGCATCAATAAAAAAAAGATGTTTTGAATAAAAAAAATAACTTTCCCATTTAAGAGACATTTTGTGCATAAAGTCAAAATCAACAACAGCAACAAACACTTTGTATATATTTCTATGGGAAAAAAATGATTGGATCCTTATCTTTCTCCCTGCACAAAAGTCAACTCCAAGTGGATAAAAGATCTCAATATAAAACCTGAAACTCTGAAACTACTAGAAAAATATATTAGCAGTACCCTCCAAGATGTAGGTGTAAGAAATAACTTTACTAACTGAACAACAGTGGCTCGGGCATTAATGTCAACAGTCAATAAGTGGGAACTAATTAAGGCACAATTCTTCTGTACAGAAAAAGAAACAACCAAGGAAGTGAAAGAGGAAACTCACTGAATGAAAGAAAATCTTTACAAGCTACACATCCAACAGAATATTAATATCCAAATGATTCATAAAACAAGTAGCAAGAAAATAAAGGATCCAATAAAAAGATGGGCTACAGATATGAACAGATAGTTCTCAAATGAAGAAATAAAAATGCTTAGAAACACCTTAAAAACTGCTGATCATCCTTAGTAAATTGAGAAATGCAGATAAAATCCACTTTAAATTTCCATCTTACCAAACTCAGACTGATCAAGAAAGAGAACAAAGGACACCAAATGCTGGTGAAGATGCAGAGAAAGGTGAACTCATTGATGGAGAGAATGCAAATTAGTGGAGTCAGTATGGAAGGCAGTGTGGGGAAATCTCAAAAAACTAAAATAAATGAACCTACCATCCCCAGTTCTACCACTCCCTTGGCATACAGCCAAAGGACTCATCATGTTGGACAGACACCTGTACATCCACGTCTGCTGCTGCTCCCTTCACAATGTCTAAGAAATAGAAACAACCTACATGTCCCACAGTTGATGAATAGATGTGAAAACAGGGTACATCTACACACTGGAGTACTACTCAGAAGTAAGAAAAGATAAAATTATGAAATTTGCAGGTAAAAGGATGGAACTAGAGAGTGTTATATTAAGTAAAGTAACCCAAAAGTAGAAAACCAAGCGATGTATGTTCGTATGCCCTCCCTCATTTGTGGATTGTAGCACCAATCTCCTATATGTGTTGTAACACCAGTAGGTTACAAAATGGAAAGGACACATGGAGGTGAAGGAAAAGAGAAAACCCAAAAGAGGGGGATAATAAGCAACAGGTGTTTCTCGGGGGAAGGTGGGGAAAGTGGAAATGTTGAGTTGGGAGGGTAGGAGAGAGGCATGGTGAGGGGTGAGGAAACTCAGGAGTGTGGATAATGGGATACTGGGATTGGGGAAGGATGAAGGAGGTGGAAAGTGATGGAGCAAGAATAGAGATGATTGGGTGGATGGGGAAGCCAGAAGGCAATGTAATGCTCCTGAGACCCCATGGGAAATGCACATATACTGTCTGAGCATTAGTGCACATGTATATCTTGGGGCTGTATGGCAAGGAACACAGTCCCAGACAGAAGACACCTCTCTTTGAGTGGTTGGTGGGAGTGATCCAAGATACTCTGAAAATAGTACAGCTATTGCCAAAGCTCTTGATTATTTCCCAGAACTATAAAATAAGACCCAAGAGAGGACATACTTTGGAAACAGAACTTAGAGCAATGGAGCAAGAACTGACCTGGAAGCCTTCTACCTGAAGTTTAGAATTCATAGCTAGATAATGTACATGTTGCTAAGGGAGAAAATTAATCAATGGTATAACACAACCCTAAGGCTTAATAATCATAATGACCTGCACAGCAAATATTGGTGCACTAGTGGCACTATGATTTGTGGCTAATCAATAGCTATCTAATTGGACCTGTCAGTGGGAGTGAACTCATGAGAGACACTGTAAACTCATCCAAATTCACATGGCTGGAGAGGATATAAAAGGTCTTAGAGAAAACTCAATCTGTGTCATATCTCTAGACAAACAAAATTTCTTACCATCCACTAAATATGGAATCATATTTACAGACAAGCATACTGTACACTACACATCAAAGAAGCTTCTCTTTAAAACAGACAGAGGCTACTGCAGAATATCACAACTGGTCAGACACAGAAAATATACATCTGAAAGATGCCCAATCCTAGGAGATACATACATAGTTGAATCTCTAAACCTAAGACTCATGGAGCATAGTGGAATGAGGAACCGAGAGAAAATGGGTGCATCCCTCAATTCTCACCAGTGAAGCTTCCTTACACAACAGAGTGCATGCACAGTGAAGGCCACAACTGCACAAGTTTCAAAGAATGGGAACCTCCAAAGTGTGTGCCCTGGATAATATGCCTATATTAAACCTCTCCCACCTATGGCTCAGGGATCATTGCAGAAGAGGGAGGGGTGTAAGAGCCAGGGATGGTACATGAACATAGGGAAGCAGAGGTTTATAGACTACTGGAAGACTGCACATGTGAACTTGTGGCAACGTTGACATCAGGCCTGGGACTCATGTCAGTTCAGCCAAGGACTCAGAGTGGAGCAGGAGAAATGGGTGAGAGATTGGCCTTGGACTGAGAACTACTGGAGGCTGATTCCTGCTGGCTGAGAAGGAGTATTCCTTACTTAAGATTTCTAGATGTGCCAACTAGACCCCAGTGGATGATTTTGCACAGAAGGACATCTGAGTTCAAAAAGTTGACGGGATAAGAATTAACTTGGATGATGTAATGCATGAGTTCTGATGGAGGGAATGGGGTATGGGGTGGGGGCTAAATTTGATTAGGAACCATTGTATGAAATGTACAAATGTTCAATAAAATTTAAAAAAGAATGATTGAGATATTCTGTATGAAATGGACAAAGATTCAATAACAAAAATTCTTCAAAAAAGAAAGTTAAGAGTCCTGAATAAAGTTCCTCTCCTGGCATCTTTATATTTTTATAGCAAAGGATGATGGATGCAGAATTCAGATCCTGAGAGTGAAAACATCAACAATCACTTTTCTATATAGGGGTTTCTTGTTTTTTTTGTTTTGGGTTTTGTTTTGTTTTGTTTTTTCTTTGTTCGAATGTTTGGTTTTGAAGAAATAAAACAGTCACAGAATGAAAATGCAAATGAAGTGAGAAATCTCTGGAAATATGTCTAGCACAGAAAGATGGGTATCTTGTGCTATTTTAAGACACATTCTGTCCCTTGAGCAGATGGTGGGTGTGGGTGTGATGTGTACAAATGGAGAAGGAAAAGTGTAAACATGGATTGACCCACACAGAGTTTCCTTTCCTGTAGGTCATGGGTGGCACAACACACATTTTTCTGCATCCTATTTTGCCAGCTAATAACACTATCTACCAAATTCAGAATTAGTGCTGGAAATTGAGATGGGAATTCTTTAACCTCTCTCTTCTGCTCTGTGTCCCACATGTAAAGCAAGGAAAATTACAATCAACATGAAAAATTTATAATTTTTCTGAGTCTACTTCACTAGACAGTGTCTTGAGCATTGTTTGTCTAATTTTTTAAATATTTTTTTTATTTTTTTAACATTTTCTTTTCTTTATTTTGATTTCATGCGTCTGAGTGTCTACATATGTTTAAGTACACCCATGTCATACAATGCCTGAGGAGGACAGAAGAGGGTGTTAGATCTCCTGGAAATGGAGTTACAGACAGTTGTTAGCTGCCATGTGAGTGCTGGGATTTGAACCTGGGTCATCTATAAAACAACCAGTGCTTTTAACCACTCCAGGCCTTGTTTTAAATTTTTAAGCCACTCATGATAATCAACTTAAAGAAAATAGCGTGGGCCAGTCTTCTGAGAGTTGCTAATGAAATATATTACTTCAGTAGTTTAATGCTCAGATATTTAAAATAAATTGTGCAATACTACTAAATTTGGGGATATTTTCTTCTTTAATAAATTAAACCCAGAGATGGATTATTGTATGTGCACTCAAGGAAATGAAATATGAGTTTTGAAAAATAGTGCCGAAAAGAACAAACAGCTGTCTTGAAAAAATGCAGAATTGAATGTTGGAATTTGTCCACTTAAACAATATCTATAGAGCCATGTGTGGAAGCCAGCCTGGTCTACATATTGAATTCCAGGAGAGCTGGGGCTGTAGGGAGACTGTGTGTCAAAAAGACCAAAAACAAAAATATTATGAAGCTCACGTTGGACTGTTGGTGAGGTTAACTGAGGAAAGAAGATTGATTTACTGTGGCTGCACCATTCCCTGCAGGGGATCCCAGGTTCTGTGAAAAGGTTAAAGTGGACAAAACACAGGCATTTACTGCTCACTGCTTCCTGGTGGATGTGATGTGATCAGCTACTTCAACCTCCTGTGACTTTGATTTCCTCATTATGATGTATTGAACCCTTGAACTATCAGCCAAAATAAAAAATATTCTTTTCTCCTTTAAAAATATCTATAGAAAATTTAAAAAGGGAGGAATGAAAATTTTCTGCTGTGAAGCTACAGCATGCATTTTAAAATGCAGGTTTCTTTCTCAGCTGAGAGCTGAAGACTTCCTTGATCTACAAGTAAACTTATCATTCTGGTTGCTCTGACTTGTGGCCCATGCATTCTTAACTCACTTATCAGATTTATTAACCAGTGGGTAAATTCCATTAAAGTCATGATGCTAAAGACCCAACACAACCCCTCCCTAGCGGAGACCATTCCATCTTGGAAAGACCAACTGTGGTCAACTCTTATGAAATTCCTTCAAGGATTTGAAGACCTCACCATGAGAGGGGGAAATGAGATAGAGCATTATTGAGATAGAGGATTATTGAGATAGAGGATTATAAATACTCAGGGAAAGTATTCTCAGATACCATTAAGCTATTTTTCCTTAGTCATTCTAGAAATGATTGGTTTGCTTGCTTCGCGTGTTTCCTCTTGTTTGGTAACTAACTGTGGTGTTAAACTCTGATTGGTTGTTGTACTTATAAATTACCCTGTAACCCACACCTAGTGGCAACACTCCTCCCAAGTTGAGGGTCCTCACAACAATCCTCCCACCTCAACCTCACAGGTACTGGGGCTATAAGAATGAGTCCCGAGATCTCCTAAGACCAGCTGAAGCCCAGGTACCTGGGCACGGGCTAAAGAGCCCCCCCCCCACCAACTGGGATTATGAAGGCATCTGAAGGAGGCAAGCAAAGCAAGCCTTCAACAGAGTGAAGAGGCATTTGGGACTCACATTGGAATACAGGCAAGAAGAAGCCCATATGCCAGGAACATGAAGAAGAGACAACACGGGAAAGGGGCAGGATAATCCCCCACCAAGTTCTACCAACCCTATGGAAGATTCTTACAGTGGGATCCCCCAAGGGGTGACCCAGGACACAGATATCACCAGGACACAGATATCAGAAACACAATTGGGAACATACTTAAAGAACTACAAGATTATAAAGAGCAAATCAAAGAATTAAGAAAAGAGAATGAAGAACTCAAGAAAGACTCAGAGAGGGAAAATGACAAACTCCAGAAGGAAATAGAAACACTGAAAAGGTCCCATGCAGAAAAAGATAAGGAAACCAACCAGCAAAGCAAAGAGCTACAGGAAGAGATTGAGAAGCTCCAAAAGGAAGTAGCAATACTAAAGAAATCAGAAGAGGAAATGAAAAAGGAAATCAAACACTCATCCAATCAAGAGGAAAGGAATGGAAAAAAACCTCAGAAGCAGAATGGAGGAAGCAGAACAAAGAATATCAGACCTGGAAGATAACACAGAACAACTAAAAACCTCAAGTAAAGATTATGAAAAATTTAAAAATACACAAAAGTGGAAGAACCAGGAACTGTAGAGCACTATGAAAAGATCAAAATGCCACATCATAGGAATAGAGGAAGGAGAAGAATCCCAAGAGAATGGTATTGATCAGATCTTCAACAGAATAATAGATGAAAATTTCCCCAAACTAAAAAAAGACAAACCAATACAAATACAAGAAGCACATAGAACTCCAAACAGACAAGATCAGAAAAGAAATTCTCCACGCCACATCATAGTTAAAATGCTAGACACCCAAAACAAAGACAAAATCCTTAAAGCCACAAGAGAAAAACAACAAGTGACCTATAAGGGGAAACCTATCAGAATTACAACNCTTAAAGTCCTAGAGGGAATTGGATTGGAGGGATCATTCCTCAATGAAATCAAAGCCATATACAGGAAACCCACAGCCAATATCATCCTGAATGGGGAAATGACAGAAACATTTCCTTTAAAGGTAGGAACTCAGCAAGGCTGCCCCCTGTCACCACTGGTCTTCAATATAGTGCTTGAAACACTTGCTAGAGCAATAAGGCAAGAAAAGGAAATTAAAGGAGTACTAATTGGAAATGAGGAAGTCAAGCTATCCCTATTTGCTGATGATATGATTGTTTGCTTAAGGGATGCTAAAAACTCCACCAGAAAACTCCTAGAAACGATGGAATACTTGAATAAAGTGGCAGGATACAAAATTAACCTAAAAAATCAATGGCCTTTCTTTACACCAACAACAAGCAAGAGGAGAAAGAATTCATGGAGAACTTCCCACTCACAATAGCCTCAAAAACAATAAAATACCTAGGAATGAACCTGACCAAAAACACCAAGAGCTCTACAACAAAATTTTAAACCCTTAAAGAAAGAAATTGAAGAAGACATCAGAAGATGGACAAACCTCCCATGCTCATGGATTGGGAAAATTAACATTTTAAAAATGTCCATTCTACCCAAACTCTTATATAGATTTAATGCAATCCCAATCAAAATACCCAACAGTTTCTTCACAAGCTTGGGAAAAAAAAGTCCTTAAATTCATTTGGAAAAACAAAAGACCCCAAATAGCCAAAACAACCCTGACTGAAAAGAGCTACATGGGGGGGACGGGGGACAGGGGGGAATCTCTATACCAGACTTCACACTATAGTACAGGGCTATAGTCATTAAAACAGCCTGGTACTGGCACAAAAACAGATCTGTTGACCAATGGAACAAAACTGAAGATCCAAACCTGAGCAACACAATTTCAGCCATCTTATATTTGACAAGGGGACCAAGAAGCCACAATGGAGAAAAGACAGCATCTTCCGCAAATGGTGCTGGCAAAACTGGATCACCAATTGTAGAGGAATGAAATTAAACCCCTACCTCTCACCCTGCACAAAAGTCAACTCCAGATGGATCAAAGACCTCAAAGTGAAACCCCAAACTCTGAAGGCAATAGAAGAAAAAGTTGGCAGCAGACTACAAAACATAGGCATAGGAAAAGACTTCCTAAATCAGACAGCAGCAGCATAAGAATTAAGGTCGACAATTGATATATGGGACCTCATTAAACTCAAAAGCTTCTGTACATCCAAAGAAACAATCAAGGAAGTGAAGAGAAATCCCACAGAGTGGAAGGAAACCTTCACTGCAGATACATCTGACAAAGCATTGATTTCCAGAATATATAAACTGCTCAAAAAACAAACAAGAAAGAAAACTAATGACCCACTTAATAGATGGAGCAAAGAGCTGAACAGAGACTTCACAAGTGAGGAATAAGAGATGGCTGAGAAACACCTTAAGAAGTGTTCAAAATCACTAATCATTAAGGAAATGCAAATCAAAACCACTTTAAAATATCATCTTACTCCAATAAGACTGGCTAGGATCAAGAAAACAAATGATACCAAGTGCTGGAGAGGTTGTGGGGAAAGGAGAATACTCATCCACTGCTGATGGGAATGTAAACTCATACAGCCACTGTGGAAAGCAGTGTGGAGAACCTTGGAAGACTTGGAATGAAATTGCCACCTGTCCCAGCCATACCACTCCTAGGCATGTACCCTCAAGACTCACCCCTCCCCAGAGATACATGCATGGCCATATTTATTTCAGCTTTCTTCACAATAGCAAGGAGGTGGAACCAACCCAAATGCCCCTCAACTGATGAGTGGATAGAGAAAATTTGGTACATTTACACAGTGGAGTTCTATGCAGCAGTAAAGAAAGATGACATCATGATCTTTGCAGGAAAATGGATGGAGCTAGAGGACATCATGCTGAGTGAAATAACACAATCCCAGAAAAGCAAACGACGAATGGTATCCCTCATCTATGGATGCTACTGCCAATTAATTACCTAGTTGTATTTCTTGTGCATGGCCCCTTGAGCATGTGTCTAAGCAGTTCAGAGTGATGCATATTAGAAATAACAACAACAACAACGACGACAACAACAGAAAGGACTGCATGAAAGAACTGACTGAAACAGTGAACTTCTGTTCAAAACAGTCAACTTCCACATGGAGAATATCGAGAAAGACTGAGAAAGAGATGAAAAGCATGTTTGGCAGAATGTATGAGCTCTGGTTGGGTGGGGGGATAGGGTGGGGTACAGGGGTCTAGATTTGATAAAAAATATATATATAAATAAATAAATAAATAAATAAACACCAAAAAGAATGAGTCCCTATGTCTGGCAGAGATAGATGATTATATTTGCAAACAATATATATCTAAAATTTAAATATAAGTTGCCTGAGTTGGAATATATTTATTTAAATACCAGTTTCTCTCTGTGCTTTGGCACTAAAGAGGGAGCTGGGGCCTTCTTCCCCAGACACATCACATTTTCATCATCCTTAAGATTTTAGGTATATTTTCTATTTAGAAGTTTAGCAGATAGATTGTTTCTAAATATTGATGACTTCCTATAATCATTATTAAATCTAAGCTTTTTATTTGTTAGATCATACAAGATTAATTTCCCTTTGTAAATAACCTGAGTATCAGTAAAGAGAGTTATATAAAAACTTCACAAGAGTAAAAAGAAGAAAAAATATCCTCCAGTATTGGATGCAAGTCATTGGTGACAGAAGATCTAGAGTAGAGAGGAGTGGAGGATGAAGAGCCAGTTAAGATTTAGAAAAGATGGTGTTGATATGGATATTCAGAATGAGTAGATCATGGCAGATGCCTGAACCTGGACATCTGGGGAACTGAGTCTGCAGTAAGTCATGGGACTATCCTGTATATTACCATTCATGGGAGAATGACACTTTTTCTCTGAGTTTAGGATAACTCCCTTGAGCATGCAGGTGGGTACCTTTTTGCCTTCACCTGTGTGGCCTGCATGTTGGCACATGCCTGGATGCCTATGTGCTACTGAATAATTATATTTTGTTTACTGATGACTTCTTGAATTTTATTCAACCTTTTGTCTCGTGAGAGCCTGGCTTGGGAGCTCAGATGTCACAGAGGGTGTGTTCTAATTGTAGTTAGTCAATTGTCTTATTGCTTTTACTCTCCCTTCCTACCAAAATGCCTTAATGTTGTAACCAAATGCTCAAATGTGTAAAGTCATCTCAGGGCTGGCTAATTCCCATTGGAATAGTTGATGCTGGGATTCCCAGACCACACCCAACCACAGGACACCACTGACTTCCTCAATGGTCAAATAAGACAATGGAACACTCAGTAGCATGTTGTTCTGTGCTACTCCTTTCTCCATTGGTTTTTTTGATTCAGGGACCTGGACAGGTGACTGAGTAAAAAAACATAAACTGTTTCTTAGAATGCCTGAAAGGCTTCACCTTGTGTTTGTATGGAATTACAGTAAAATATATGTTTCAAAGAGTTTTGCTGAGGCTGGAGAAATGGCCCCATGGTTGAGAGCACTGGCTGCTCTTGCAGAAGACCAGAATTCAGTTCCCAGCACCCACATAGTGGCTAACAACCATCCTTATCTTCAGTTCCAGGGTTTCTGACACCATCTTCTCACTTCCCAAGGCAGTGCACAACATGGGTGCACTTACATCCATTCAAGCAAAACACTCACACTCATAAAATAAAGTAAAAATTATAAACAAAGTAATTTAAAGAGCAGAAGTGAATTGACGATGGGTGTGAATACAGGATTACCATCCTAAATCGTGGGTGAATTTGGCTCAACTGGCAGATTCCTGTGCTGGCTTGTTCTCTTGATCTAGGAGCTGGTGATTTCAAGCCTGGCATTTGTGTCTTTCAGAACCTGGGTTACACTGCCCAGAGGAGAAATGCTGCCTTGGCACATTTGCTCTCTTGCTTACTTTCATCTTCTCGGGCATTCATCTTGCCTTACTCACAAGGCTTAGTCACAAGATCATTTTGTACTATAAAGGGGAACATCAGAGCTGAAGAGGTGAAATTATATAATATGCATTCAATTCCCTTTATAATTTTATAGGATTTATGCAGGATATTTTACTAGCATTCTACCTTCATAATTACTTTGAGGAATAAAAGATTTTCATTTCAATAGACAGTGGAGCCATAGTTCAGAAAGAAAAATGGGTTTGTTGATAGTCTCATTAGAAAACTGGAATATCACATGTGTCCTAGAGTCAAGTGACATCAGTTTAGAGATGGTTTGCCTAGAGCACCGTCCTCTAGAACCAAACATAGCACAGGAGAAAGGTTAAAAGGGGCTTTTAAGGCTGGGTGTGGTGGTGCACACCTTTAATCCTAACACTTGAGAGGCAGCGGCAGGTTGATCTTCATGAGTTTAAGGCTAGCCTGGTCTACAGAGTGAGTTCTAGGACAGCTAGGGCTACAAGGAGACTCTGTATTGAAAAGACCAAAAAAAAAAAAGAGATCCCCCCTGTGTAGCTCTTTTCGCTCAGGGTTGTTTTGGCTATTCAGGGTCTTTTGTTTTTCCAAATGAATTTAAGGACTTTTTTTTCCCCCAAGCCT